>CAWUFW010006239.1:997500-1037500 GCA_963921515.1 Calotriton arnoldi | reverse complement strand
TTTCAGCCCAGTACTGATCCTCAAAAGTAATTTTAACCGTACTTACCAGTAACTTATATTTTCTTCCATAGGAATCCATTGTCTGGTTTTCAGCAGAAAAGTTTCAAAGTGTCGATTTTCACAAACTACAAATATTCCTTAAAAATCGCCTGTATGACTTAAACGCATTTTTTCAACTGTTTACAGGAGATGCACCAGTGCTGGATCCAGGATCCAACACTGAGTAAGAAAAAGTAACGATAACAGTTTTTACCTGCTAAGTGAATTTCCTTCCATAGGATAACATTGGTGATTCTATGAGAAAAAGTTTCAAAGTGTCAACTTTTAAAATACAATAATATTCCTTAAAAATCACTACTGTAACCAAAACGCTTTTACTCAACTGTTTACAGGAGATGTCCCAGGACTGAATCTAGGATCCAGTCCTGTGGTTAGAAAAGTAATCCATAAAGTAACTAATTGCATTTAACTAGAAATTCACATTGAGCTGAATGTTGCATTGTGTTTGAAAATGTGTTGCCCATTGCAACAACTGTAACTAATGTACTTAAAAGTCTATTGCCTATGTGCAAAGTATTTAAACTAAAGTAATTCATTCTGAGAAAGTATTTTTTGTAATGTATAATGTAATTACAATGTAATTTAAAAAATAAAATATGTAAAAAAAAAAAAGTTTCTAAAAATGTAGTAAATCAGTATGAAAAAAATAAATATAACAATTAATACATTTAAAAATTGTCATTTACAAAACCTTTGAAATTCACTGAAAAAACCGTAGGTTTCAGACATGTTATAGTTAGGAATTAGCATTTAAAAAACCTTTGAAATTCACTGAAAAAACCATAGGTTTCAGACACGTTATAGTTAGAAATTAGCATTTAAAAAACCTTTGAAATTCACTGAAAAAACCATAGGTTTCAGGCACGTTATAGTTAGAAATTAGCATTTAAAAAACCTTAGAAATTCACTGAAAAAACCATAAGGTTTTAGGGACAGTTATAGTTAGTTGGACATTGCACTCGTACAAAACCCGTGAAATTCGCCCGTTATAGTTAGTTCAGGTAACTATAACTCGCGCCCCGCAATGCACTGCTGATGACGTCACATATTACATCACTCATGACATTTTTCAGTGAAAAAAAATATATATATATATATATATATATATATATATATATCAAACGCCGTTCTTCGTGGATTCCCTTCTCTGGGAAAGGATGGAACACAAACCCAATTTGGTGCATGAAATCTTTATTGTGCTCTCAACACCACTACCGCCCTGACGCGTTTCGGCCTGACACGGCCTTGATCACATGACGCGTTACGAAAGCCCTGAGTCTACATTTAAAGTGCAAAGTGCCAATCACGTGATAACAAAATACATAGACATGGAAAAAAGACACATTTGTTAATATCATTCGGTCAATTTGTCGTGCAATGAATGCCTTTCAGTATGTGCAAAAACTGCCATAAATACTTACATTATAAATAGCACATTATATTTTTGTAAAAATATATATATATATATATATAAATTAGCACATAGTATTGGGTTAAATCCCAATTGTTGATAAATGCCAAAAAATATCTAAAAACTTTTCCATATAAAATACATAGTCATGTGCGTATATGTAAAAATGCATCTATTAAAATTCATAGTGCTTAAAAACATATTGATATGAAATTCATATGTTAAAAAGAACAGAATGACAGTAATTGTAACTGTGAAAGCCATAATGTTTAACAACATATTGATGTAAAATTCATATGTTGTTCAAAAAAGCGAACAAGGAAAAAAGCTGATAATTTGATCTCTGTATAGTACATCTATGTATCGCTAAATTCAAGTTTAACTTATTTGTGGCAATCACACAAATTTGACCCAAGTGTCTTAATACTACATGTAAATCACTTAAGATATAACCACTAATCCATGTCATAATGCAGTACTAATTAACGTGTTAAAAAGAAGTGCTACCTAGGAACAGGTCCCTGTTCCTATGAGTCAATGACAATAATTACACACAAACTAGAAATCAGAGTTTAAAAAGATTATTATTACCTAAAACTCTATATTCAAAAATTAAAAAAATGTTTTTTTATATTATGTTGTTAAAAACAAGCTAAAATACTTGTAAGCAGCAAGCTGAATAGAATTAATATTTGTCTCTACAAGTGTATGAAAAAAGAATTATTCATCCAGGAAAAATTAATTAATGATTGATACATGACCTTAATTGCATCATTAGCCAACTGAGGATATTAGAATTAACCTTATGTGAATCTCATAGCCATGTATGCAAATCCTCACTTGAATTGTGCCCATTCGGGGTCTTAGTGTCTAATTCGACAATATATTGTGTTTCTAGACGTCGTAATTTTACCTCTCTATTGCCCCCCCGTCTAGATGCTGGAATAGAATCAATCAAATAATATGTCAGGTGTTTGAGGTCACTGTCATGTATATCTTTAAAATGGCGAGCTACTGGATATGTTGGGTCGTTGTTAGTAATTGCTCTCATGTGTTGCAGTATGCGTTTGTGGGCCTGTAACTTGGTACTGCCGACATACTGCAACCCACAAGAGCAACCCAGCACATAAACAACAAACTCTGTGCGACAAGTGAGGAATTTGGTGATCTTAAAAATTTCCTCAGAAAATGGCGTTTTATATGTAGTTTTATTCACTGCATATTTGCATGCCCGACAATTGTTACATTTGACAAATCCTTTGCGGGCAGTAAGCCAGTTTGTTGATGTTAATAACTCTGGACTACTTTTAACTAATGAATCCCGCATGGATTTGGATTTTCTAAATGTTATGCAGGGATGTTTAGGCAGTAGTTTGCCCAATACTGGGTCACTTTTGACAATTGGCCAATTTCTGTTAACAATCTTGCGCAAAGAGTTATGTTGACGACTATAGGTAAGGATAAGCCTAGTCTCAGCTTTAGCAGTGTCAATTATTTTGGGTTTCCTCGAGTAGCTTTCTAACAGGTTATTTCTGTCCAAACCATTGGCTTTTTTTATAGCTATATCAATTGCCTTTACATTGTAACCACGTTCCAGAAATCTTATTTTACTCAAATACTGGGCCTCAGCAAGGTCACTAGGATTGCTGCATGCGTGACGTATCCTCAGCATCTCTCCATAAGGAATACTTTGGATAAGATGCTGAGGATGGTGACTAGTTGCATGCAGCAAGCTATTGCCAGCAGTTGGTTTGCGGTACAATTTCGTCTCAATTTTTTGATTTTTAATGTACACCTCAACATCCAAGAAGTATACATTAGTATTGCTAATATTAGCAGTGAAGTGAAGGTTGATATTATTCTGGTTGATCATATTTACAAATTCCTGGGCTGACTGCTCTGTACCATGCCACACCACAAATAAATCGTCGATGTAACGTAGCCATAATTTCACATGGAAATCTACAGTTTCCTTATGTTGTCTATTCAAAATCATTTCCTCCCACCAACCCATTAGAAGGCAGGAGTAGCTGGGGGAAAAACCATAGGTTTCAGACACGTTATAGTTAGTTGGACATTTCACTCGTACAAAACCCGTGAAATTCCCCCGTTATAGTTAGTTCAGCTAACTATAACTCGCGCCCCCGCAATGCACTGCTGATGACATCACATATTACATCACTCATGACATGGTCAGTGACATCACTCATGACATCACTGATGACATCATCCAGTGACTGTTTCTGTAAAGTTTAAATATGTTTAATATATATGCCAAGGTGTATTGAAGAAAGAGTGGGTGTATATGTATCTGGATGGATGATTTAGTAGGTGCGTGACTGACTCTATAAGTGAGTGATTAAACGTATCTTACTGAATGCATGGGTTAGTGACTAAACTGTGTGAATGTCTGTATCCGTCTGTATCCGTCTGTTGGTGTGTAAGCGGCTGCATGGGTTTGTGAATAGCTACATGAGTGTCTATATGAGTTATTGATTGGTTGTCTGAGTATCTGTATGGGTGCCTGAGTGTTTGTGTGGGTGGGGTGTGTGCGACTCTGTGCATAGATGTGTGAGTGGGTGATTCACTGGGTGGATGATTTCAAGAGTGCATCTGTGATGGACTGTATGGGTGGGTGAGTGTGTGTATGGGTGTGTTAGTGAGTGAATGTATATCTTAGTGGTACATGTGTGAGTAACTAATATGTCAAAGGCAGTATATATGTGTGTTGGAGTATATAAATGGCTATAAGTGAGAGTGTGTGATTGTGAGAGTGGCTGTATGGATGAGTGTGTACTTGTATCACTGATTGTATAAGAGCGTAAGAATGTGCTCGTATTTGTATGAGTAAGTGAGCTGGTGTGTGTATAACTGTATAGGTGAGTAAATGGCAGTGTGATTAATTATTTGCATGACTGACTAGGTGTGTGAGTACCTCTATGGATGAGTGGCGGTGTGTGAGTGTCTATGTAGGTGTATAAGTGCATATGGAAGTCCTGTACTGAGTGACCGTAAGTATGAGTGACTGTAGAGGTGAGTGAGTGGATGTGTGTGTAGACCTAAGAATCAGTGAGTGGGTATGTAGTTATTGGTGTTGGAGTGTGTATGGTTTTGACAATGGCATTCTGTAATTTACAGTGGGTGTATCAAAAGTTATATTAGGGTGTGAGAAGATGCATCAAATTATCACATGGATGATGTCATCAGTGATGTCACTGACCATGTCATGAGTGATGTAATATGTGACGTCATCAGCAGTGCATTGCGGGGCGCGAGTTATAGTTAGCTGAACTAACTATAATGGGGGAATTTCACAGGTTTTGTACGAGTGAAATGTCCAACTAACTATAACGTGTCTGAAACCTATGGTTTTTTCAGTGAATTTCAAAGGTTTTTTAAATGCTAATTCCCAACTATAACATGTCTGAAACCTATGGTTTTTTTCAGTGAATTTCAAAGGTTTTGTAAATGACAATTTTTAAATGTATTAATTGTTATATTTATTTTTTTATACGGATTTACTACATTTTTTTAAACTATTTATTTTTAATATTTTATTTTTTAAATTACATTGTAATTACATTATACATTACATTACAAAATATACTTTCTCATGAATTACTTTAGTTTAAATACTTTGCAAATTGGCCATAGACTTTTAAGTACAGTAGTTACAGTTGTTGCAATGGGCAACACAATTTCAAACACAATGCAACATTGAGCTCAATGTGAATTTCTAGTTAAATGCAATTAGTTACTTTATGGATTACTTTTCTAACCACAGGACTGGATCCTAGATTCAGTCCTGGGACATCTCCTGTAAACAGTTGAGTAAAAGCGTTTTGGTTACAGTAGTGATTTTTAAGGAATATTATTGTATTTTAAAAGTTGACACTTAGAAACTTTTTCACATAGAATCACCAATGTTATCCTATGGGAGGAAATTCACTTAGCAGGTAAGTAGTGTTATCGTTACTTTTTCTTACTCAGTGGTGGATCCTGGATCCAGCACTGGTGCATCTCCTGTAAACAGTTGAAAGAATGCGTTTAAATCATACAGGCGATTTTTAAGGAATATTTGTAGTTTGTGAAAATCGACACTTTGAAACTTTTCTGCTGAAAACCAGACAATGGATTCCTATGGAAGGAAATACAAGTTACTGGTAAATACGGTTAGAATTACTTTTCAGGGTCAGTGCTGGGCTAAAAGATGCAGCACTGGGTTCTCTCCTGATAACAGTTGAGTAAATCGGAATTCATAGTTCGGCTGATTTTAGAGGAATATTATAAAGTTCCAAAACTCCACACTTAGAAGAATTTCCAAGTGAAATCAGTCAATGTTAGCCTATGGAAGGAAATTCAAGTTACTGGTAAGTACGGTTAAAATTACTTTTCAGGATCAGTACTGGGTTTAAAGATGCAGCACTGAGGTCTCTCCTGATAACAGGTGAGTAAATCGGAATTCGTAGTTCGGCTGATTTTAGAGGAATATTATAAAGTTCCAAAACTCCACACTTAGAAGAATTTCCAAGTGAAACCAGTCAATGTTAGCCTATGGAAGGAAATTCAAGTTACTGGTAAGTACGGTTAGAATTACTTTTCAAGGTCAGTGCTGGGCTAAAAGATGCAGCACTGGGTTCTCTCCTGATAACAGGTGAGTAAATCAGAATTCGTAGTTCTGCTGATTTTAGAGGAATATTTGTATGTTTCAAAAATCGACACAGAAACTTTTTCATTAAAAAGCAGGCAATGATATCCTATGGAAGGAAATTCAAGTTACTGGTAAGTACGGTTAAAATTACTTTTCAGGATCAGTACTGGGCTCAAAGATGCAGCACTGAGGTCTCTCCTGATAACAGGTGAGTAAATCGGAATTCGTAGTTCGGCTGATTTTAGAGGAATATTTGCACAGTGGTGAAGGGAGGGGGCGGGGCTTCAGCTGACATGTCTGCAAACAGGCCCCGTGGTGCGTTTTAAGATGGGGAATTAGATCCTCCTCAAACCCGAGGGTCCCTAGGGGCCAAGTAGCCCACCAGATACCTCCAGTATGCGCCAGAGAGCTGCGTTGCAGAGAGGTGTTCAGAGGCCACGCCCCTTTTGCACCTCTCTGCAACACAGTTCTGTGGCGCTTTCTGGACGTACCTGGTGGGCTAGTTGGCCCCAGGGACCCTCAGGATTGAAGGGGATTTAATTCCCCATCTTAAAACGCGCAATGGGGCCTGTTTGCACACATGTCACCTGAAGCCCCGCCCCCTCCCTTCACCACTGTGCAAACGCGCCCTGTGGTGTGTTTTAAGTTGGGGAATTAAGTCCCCTTGAATCATGAGGGTCCCTGGAGTCCAACTAGCCCACCATGTACCTCCAAAAGCGCCACAGAGCTGCGTTGTAGAGAGGTGTAAAAAGGGGCGTGGCCTCTGTACACCTCTCTGCAACGCAGCCCCCTGGCGCATACTGGAAGTTCCTGGTGGGCTAGTTGGCCCCCAGGAACCCCCAGTATTCAAGGGGATTTTTTTTTTTATAAATGCTTTTTTCTGCCCAGGGGGTCCTTGTGGGACCCCCTGAGCAGACCTAGGGGGTCAGGGTGTTTCTACCCTGCCCCCTTTGTGCGTTTTGCGCACTTGTTTCTGTGCCTCGGTTCTACCGAGGGACAAAATGGCTGCCAACACTTCCTGATTTGGAGTGTTGACAGCCAATTAGCATGCAGCTCGTGATCGGGAGGGTACGCGGACCCTACTCGGCCCTAGATATATATGTGACTTTACTTTTGATTTTCTCAGGAACTACTGAACGGATTTACACCATTTAACAAAAAGGGTTCTTTCTGAACCAAGAACTACCTCTTTGCCAAATTTGGTGTAATTCCGTTCAGCAGTTCGGGCTGTAGCCGTGGCTAAAGTTTCCTATGGGAAAATGAATGGGGAAAACATGTTTTGGGACCCCCCTTTTTTCTCTGCCCCCGCTTGACGAATCACCCCGAAACTTTCAGGGTAGGAGCGGACCGGAGCGGGCCATAAAGTTTGAAAATGTTGCCAGGGACCGCCACCCCCCGGGGCTTTATTGCAAAAATAGTGCGGGAGGGCTCTTCTGCCCTCCCGCAGCCCCGGGGACCGCCACCCCCCGGGGCTTCTTTTTTTAATTTGAATAAGGTGTGGGGGGGCTCCAGCCCCTCCCCGGGGCACTTATAAAATAAATGTGGGGGTCCATTACGGACCCCCAGAGCCCCGGGGACCACCACCTCCCCGGGGCTGTGCAATTTAAGGGAGGGGGGCCGCGCAATTTAAGGGAGGGGGGCCGCGCGAACTGCTTTGGATATTGGAAGAGAGAGCAGGGAAACCTGCTCTCTCTTCCAATATCCAAAGCACATTGCTTTCCACATGGGGAGCTGCATCTTAGCAGCTCCCCATGTGGAAAGCAATGCCGGCTCCCAAGGGACGCGGGGAGCCGGCGGGACTGTGGGGGATTGGGGACCCCCACAGTCCCCAACGGAGAGGGCCAGCCCGGGGGATGGGGTCCCCGGGGCAAGTAGTGGCCCGGGAGGGGGCCACGCGGCCCCCTCCCCCAAAAATAAATTTTAAAAAAACGGAAAGGCCGGCCCCGGGGATGGGGTCCCGGGGCCAATACAGGCCCAGGGAAGGGGGGCCACGTGGCCCCCTTCCCGTTTTTTTTTTAAATGTAATTAAAAAAAGGGGTAAGGCCCTGGGGGATGGGGTCCCCAGGGCCCAAAAACAGGAAAAAGGAAGGGGGCCACACATCCCCCTTCAGGGGACAAAAAAAAAAACGATCGGGCCCGCAGGCCCCGCCCCTTCCTTCACCACTCTGCAAACGCGCCCCCTGGCGCGTTTGCAGAGAGAGCAATTCCCCTTGAATACTGGGGTCCCTGGGGGCCAACTAGCCCACCAGGAACCTCCAGTATGCGCCAGAGAGCTGCGTTGCAGAGAGGTGTACAGAGGCCACGCCCCTTTTTACACCTCTCTGCAACGCAGCTCTGTGGCGCTTTTGGATATACCTGTTGGGCTAGTTGGCCCCCAGGGACCCTCAGGATTCAAGGGGAGTTAATCCCCGACTTAAAACGCGCCACGGGCGCGTTTGCACAGTGGTGAAGGGAGGGCGGGGCTCAGGTGACATCTGTGCAAACGCGCCCCGTGGCGCGTTTTAAGTTGGGGGATTAAATCCCTTTCAATCCTGAGGGTCCCTGGGGGCCAACTAGCCCAACAGGTACATCCAGAAAGCGCCACAGAGCTGCGTTGCAGAGAGGTGTAAAAGGGGTGTGGCCTCTCTACACGTCTCTGCAACGCAGCCTCTAGCGCATATTGGAGGTTCCTGGTGGGCTAGTTGGCCCCTAGAGACCCTCAGGATTCAAGGGACTTAATCCCCCAACTTAAAACGCGCAACGGGCGCGTTTGCACAGATGTCACCTCAGGCCCCGCCCCCTCCCTTCACCATTGTGCAAATATTCTTCTAAAATCATCCGAAATACGAATTCCGATTTACTCACCTGTTATAAGGAGAGACCTCAGTGCTGCATCTTTCAGTCCAGTACTGGTCCTGAAAAGTAATTTTAACCGTACTTACCAGTAACTTGAATTTCCTTCCATAGGATATCATTGCCTGCTTTTTGCTGAAAAAGTTTCTAAGTGTCGATTTTGAAACCTACAAATATTCCTCTAAAATCAGCCGAAATACGAATTCCGATTTACTCACCTGTTATAAGGAGAGACCTCAGTGCTGCATCTTTCAGCCCAGTACTGGTCCTGAAAAGTAATTTTAACCGTACTTACCAGTAACTTATATTTTCTTCCATAGGAATCCATTGTCTGGTTTTCAGCAGAAAAGTTTCAAAGTGTCGATTTTCACAAACTACAAATATTCCTTAAAAATCGCCTGTATGACTTAAACGCATTTTTTCAACTGTTTACAGGAGATGCACCAGTGCTGGATCCAGGATCCAACACTGAGTAAGAAAAAGTAACAATAACAGTTTTTACCTGCTAAGTGAAATTCTTCCATAGGATAACATTGGTGATTCTATGAGAAAAAGTTTCTAAGTGTCAACTTTTAAAATACAATAATATTCCTTAAAAATCACGACTGTAACCAAAACGCTTTTACTCAACTGTTTACAGGAGATGTACCAGGACTGAATCTAGGATCCAGTCCTGTGGTTAGAAAAGTAATCCATAAAGTAACTAATTGCATATAACTAGAAATTCACATTGAGCTGAATGTTGCATTGTGTTTTGAAAATGTGTTGCCCATTGCAACAACTGTAACTACTGTACTTAAAAGTCTATTGCCTATGTGCAAAGTATTTAAACTAAAGTAATTCATTCTGAGAAAGTATTTTTTGTAATGTATAATGTAATTACAATGTAATTTAAAAAATAAAATATGTAAAAGAAATTGTTTCTAAAAATGTAGTAAATCAGTATGAAAAAAATTAATATAAAAATTAATACATTTAAAAATTGTCATTTAAAAAACCTTTGAAATTCACTGAAAAAAACCGTAGGTTTCAGGCACGTTATAGTTACAAATTAGCATTTTAAAAACCTTTGAAATTCACTGAAAAAACCATAGGTTTCAGACACGTTATAGTTAGAAATTAGCATTTAAAAAACCTTTGAAATTCACTGAAAAAACCATAGGTTTTAGGGACAGTTATAGTTAGTTGGACATTGCACTCGTACAAAACCCGTGAAATTCCCCCGTTATAGTTAGTTCAGCTAACTATAACTCGCGCCCCGCAATGCACTGCTGATGACGTCACATATTACATCACTCATGACATGGTCAGTGACATCACTGATGACATCACTGATGACATCTCAAATGACATCACTGATGACATCATCCACGTGATAATCTGATGCAGCTCCTCACACCCTAATATAACCTTTGATACACCCAATCTAAATTACAGAGTGCCATTCGCAAAACCATAGACACTCCAACACCAATAACTACATACCCACTCACTGATTCTTAGGTCTACACACACACATCCACTCACTCACCCGTACAGTCACTCATACTTATGGTCACTCAGTACAGGACTATCATATGCACTCATACTCCTATATAGACACTCAAACACCGCCACTCATCCATAGAGGTACTCACACACCTAGTCAGTCATGCAAATAATTAAACACACTGCCATTTACTCACCTATACAGTTATACACACACCAGCTCACTTAATCATACAAATACTAGCACATTGTTACGCTCTTATACAATCACTGATACAAGCACACACTCATCCATACAGCCACTATCACAATCACTCACTCTCGCTTATAGCTATTTATATACTCCAATACACATATATACTGCCTTTCACATATGTAGTTACTCACACATGTACCACTGGGACATACATTCACTCACTAACACACTCTTACACACACTTACCCACCCATACAGTCTATCACAGATGCACTCTTGAAACCATCCACCCAGTGAATCACCCACTCACACATCTATGCACAGTCGCACACACCCCATCCACACAAACACTCAGGCACCCATACAGATACTCATAGAACCAATCAATAACCCATATAGACACTCATGTAGCTATTCGCAAATCCATGCATCCACTTACACACCAACAGACGGATACAGACATTCACACAGTTTAGTCACTAACCCATGCATTCAGTAAGATACGTTTAATCACTCACTTGTAGAGTCAGTCACGCACGTACTAAATCATCCATTCAGACACTTATACACCCACTCATTCTTCAATACGCCTTTCCCTATATATATTAAACATATTTAAACTTTACAGAAACACAGTCACTGGATGATGTCATCAGTGATGTCACTGACCATGTCATGAGTGATGTAATATGTGACGTCATCAGCAGTGCATTGCGGGGGCGCGAGTTATAGTTAGCTGAACTAACTATAACGGGGAATTTCACGGGTTTTGTACGAGTGCAATGTCCAACTAACTATAACTGTCCCTAAAACCTATGGTTTTTTCAGTGAATTTCAAAGGTTTTTTAAATGCTAATTTCTAACTATAACGTGTCTGAAACCTATGGTTTTTTCAGTGAATTTCAAAGGTTTTTAAAATGCTAATTTGTAACTATAACGTGCCTGAAACCTACGGTTTTTTCAGTGAATATATATATATATATATATATATATATATATATATATATATATATACACACGCTCCAATTTCCCTCCAAACCATAGGAGAATTCCCAAAGGAAGACAGCACTCGCGGGGGCAGGTTCCGTTGATTTATTTACACGGACCACAGGCACTCAAAACAGACTCGTTTCGGCAACGGCCTTCTTCGAAGTTTATTGACATGCGGATGCACCTCCACATTTTGCAAGCACCCGTCCGTGAGTGCACCAAGCGGGTGTACCTGGAGCGATTATATATATATATATATATATATATATATATATATATATATATATATATATATATATATATATATATATATATATATATATATATATATATATTATTTATTTATTTTTATTTATTTTTATTTATTTTTATTTATTTTTATTTATTTTTATTTATTTTTATTTATTTTTATTTATTTTTATTTATTTTTATTTATTTTTATTTATTTTTATTTATTTTTATTTATTTTTATTTATTTTTATTTATTTTTATTTATTTTTATTTATTTTTATTTATTTTTATTTATTTTTATTTATTTTTATTTATTTTTATTTATTTTTATTTATTTTTATTTATTTTTATTTATTTTTATTTATTTTTATTTATTTTTATTTATTTTTATTTATTTTTATTTATTTTATTTATTTTTATTTATTTTTATTTATTTTTATTTATTTTTATTTATTTTTATTTATTTTTATTTATTTTTATTTATTTTTATTTATTTTTATTTATTTTTATTTATTTTTATTTATTTTTATTTATTTTTATTTATTTTTATTTATTTTTATTTATTTTTATTTATTTTTATTTATTTTTATTTATTTTTATTTATTTTTATTTATTTTTATTTATTTTTATTTATTTTTATTTATTTTTATTTATTTTTATTTATTTTTATTTATTTTTATTTATTTTTATTTATTTTTATTTATTTTTATTTATTTTTATTTATTTTTATTTATTTTTATTTATTTTTATTTATTTTTATTTATTTTTATTTATTTTTATTTATTTTTATTTATTTTTATTTATTTTTATTTATTTTTATTTATTTTTATTTATTTTTATTTATTTTTATTTATTTTTATTTATTTTTATTTATTTTTATTTATTTTTATTTATTTTTATTTATTTTTATTTATTTTTATTTATTTTTATTTATTTTTATTTATTTTTATTTATTTTTATTTATTTTTATTTATTTTTATTTATTTTTATTTATTTTTATTTATTTTTATTTATTTTTATTTATTTTTATTTATTTTTATTTATTTTTATTTATATTTTATATATATTTTTATATATATTTTTATATATATTTTTATATATATATGTATATATATATATATGTATATTTATATATATGTATATTTATATATATGTATATTTATATATATGTATATTTATATATATGTATATTTATATATATGTATATTTATATATATGTATATTTATATATATGTATATTTATATGTATATTTATATGTATATTTATATGTATATTTATATGTATATTTATATGTATATTTATATGTATATTTATATGTATATTTATATGTATATTTATATGTATATTTATATGTATATTTATATGTATATTTATATATATATATATATATGTATATTATATATGTATATTTATATGTATATTTATATATATATATTTATATATATATTTATATATATATTTATATATATATTTATATATATATTTATATATATATTTATATATATTTATATATATTCAGTGAAAAAACCACAGATTTCAGGGACGTTATAGTTAGTTAGACATTTCACTCGAACAAAACCAGAGAAATTCGGCCGTTATAGTTAGTTGACTAACTATAACTTGCGCCCGCAATGCACTGCTGATGACGTCACATATTACATCACTCATGACATGGTCAGTGACATCACTGATGATATCACTGATGACATCTCAGATGACATCTCAAATGACATTATCCAGTGACTGAGTGTTTCTAAAGAGTTTAAATATGTTTTATACATATATATGCCAAGGTGTATTGAAGAATGAGTGGGTATATGAGTGTCTGAATGGATGATTTAATAGGTGCATGACTGACTGTATAAGTGAGTGATTAAACGTGTCTTACTAATACATGGGTGACTGACTAATTTGTATGAATGTCTGTATCAGTCTGTCAGCTGGTGTGTAAGTGGCTGTTTGTGTTGGTGAGTAGCTACATGACTATCTATATATGGGTTTTTGATTGGTTGTCTGAGTACCTGAATGGGTGTCTCAGAGTCTGTGTGGGTGGGTGGGGTGTGTGTGACTCCCTGCATGGATGTGGGAGTGGGTGATTCACTGGGTGTATGGGTTCAAGAGTGCATCTGTGAGAGGCTATATGGGTGGGTGAGTGTCTGTATAGCTGTGTTGGTGAGTGAATGGATGTGTCAGTGGTACATGTGTGAGTAACTACAAATGTGAAAGGCAGTATATGTGAGTGTTGGAGTATATAAATGATTATATGTGAGAGTGAGTGATTGTGAGAGTAGCTGTATGGATGAGTGTGTGCTTGTGTCAGTGATTGTATATGAGAGTAAGTATGTGTTAGTATTTGTATAAATAAGTGAGGTGGTGTGTGTATATCTGTGTAGGTGAGTAAATGGGAGTGTGATTGTTAATTTATATTTTGTTAATTTATATTTATATAGCGCCAAATCACCAACAGGTCTCTAAGCGCAAAACAAACCCTAAACCTGGAACTTAACATGCTTCCCAAAGCTTCACATCACCGGATAAGCCTATCCGAGCGCCTGAGTAAAAAGGAAGATCTTAAGACCCTTCCTAAATGGGAGTAAGGAAGTTTCCCTATGCAGGCTATCCGGGAGCTTATTACAAAGCTGAGGAATAACAACCGAAAAGGCACGCCCCCCCAGAGTATTTTTATGAAAGCGTGGGAATGCCAGCAGGCTTGCCTCAACCGATCGGAGGCATCGTCCTGGCACATATTTCTTCAGACGTTCTTTGATGTAATCGGGTGCTGCTCCATGGAGGGCCTTGTGTGCAATGCACAGCCCCTTGAACTTGACCCTCTGCCTTATTGGGAGCCAGTGCAGTTGTTGTAACAAGGGTGTGACATGTGTTCTTCTCGGGAGCTTAAAAATCAGTTGTGCTGTGTCATTCATTACCACCTGAAGTCTCCCCAGAAGCTTGTCAAGTAGCCCTAAATATACTGCGTTACCGTAATCCAGGCGCGACACAATTAAGGCTGACACCACAGTACGCAAGGTAGAGAAAGACAACAGGGGTACCAGTCTCCGAAGCTGCCTCATAAGACTCACGCAGCTTCCCACTACGGAGGTCACCTGATTATTCAGTGTTAACTTGGAGTCCAATCTAATACCCAGGCTCTTTACCACTGGCACTGGTGTTGGAGTTGTGCCTAGCTCCTGCGGCCAGAAGGCATCAGACCAGGGATTAACCCCTGTCGTGATGGTGAGTACCTCCGTCTTATCAGGGTTTACTTTCAATGAATTGCTAGTCATCCAATTCATGGTTAACCGGAGAATATTTTGCACGTTGGCCTGTGTCAGTGAAGAGCTGTCAATCCTCATGATTAACTGAGTGTCATCGGCGTAGTTAAACACCTGACAGTCCAATTTTGCTAGAGCTTTAACCAGTGGCTGGAGGTAAATGTTCAAAAGCAGAGGGGATAGTGCAGAGCCCTGCGGTACCCCAAATTGCAGAGCGCCTTTCCTGGATAGGCATTCCCCCAGTTGTACTCTTTGTGACCGATCCTTCAGGAAAGAAGCGATCCATTGGAGTACTCTGCCAGTGATTCCCAACTGCCGAACATGGGCCAAAAGCTGAGTATGGTTCACCGTGTCGAATGCGGCAGAGAGATCCAGAAGGATCAAAGCTGATGATTCCTTCTTATCTGCCGCAAGCCTCAGCTCATCCAGCACTGAGAGCATTACCAGCTGATTCTAGCTGTGTGAGTACCTCTATGGTTGAGTGGAGGTGTGTGAGTGTCTGTATGGGTTTATGAGTACATATGATAGTGGCTGTATTGATGAGTGAATGCATTTATGAGTGACTGTATGGATGAGGGAGTAGATGTATGTGTAGACCTATGAATCAGTGAGTGCGTATGTAGTAACTGGTATTGGTGCATCTATGGTTTCAAGAATGGCAGTCTATATTTTAGAGTGGGTGTATCACAGGTTATATTAGGGTGTGAGGAGGTGCATCAGATTATCACGTGGATGATGTCATGAGTGATGTCATCAGTGATGTAATTTGAGATGTCATCAGTGATGTCACTGACCATGTCATGAGTGATGTAATATGTGACGTCATCAGCAGTGCATTGCAGGGCGCGAGTTATAGTTAGTCAACTAACTATAACGGCTGAATTTCTCTGGTTTTGTACGAGTGAAATGTCCAACTAACTATAACGTCCCTGAAACCTGTGGTTTTTTCACTGAATATATATATATATATATATATATATATATATATATATATATATATATATATATATATATATATATATATATATATATATATATATATATAATAAACAAATGCCCGAAAGCTTGAAGTATGCACTCACAGCTGACGTGAGCCTTGCGGTTCAATAACAACGAAGACCAGCAATAACATTTCCAGGCTTCTTTATTAGTGCCAACACGTTTCGAGGCTCCAGCCTCTTCTTCTTGGGCAACTGGTAAGATGCGGCATAGATTTTCCAAGTCTGCATGCTTCCTTTTATATGTATAGCCCCCAGTGGGCCACGCTTCTTTTGCGCTAATTCTCGAGGTGCATGCTGGGGATTACAGTCCCTCATGGAAGTTCATTGTTCCCCTTAGTGGGTCCCATGCCACATCTCTTTTGTAAACAGCTTTCATCAATTTAAAGTACCTTTAGTGGGCCCCTTTCATGTCAGCCAGGTCAGTATTTCATCATCAGCTGTGCTGACCGCGGTGTTGGTAAAATTCCATTCCCGCGCAGCCTTTCATAATAATCCGAAACGGTGCACTCTTCCACGGCAGGGCAGCCGTGCAATTCCATAATAAACAAATGCCCGAAAGCTTGAAGTATGCACTCACAGCTGACGTGAGCCTTGCGGTTCAATAACAACGAAGACCAGCAATAACATTTCCAGGCTTCTTTATTAGTGCCAACGCGTTTCGAGGCTCCAGCCTCTTCTTCTTGGGCAACTGGTAAGATGCGGCATAGATTTTCCAAGTCTGCATGCTTCCTTTTATATGTATAGCCCCCAGTGGGCCACGCTTCTTTTGCGCTAATTCTCGAGGTGCATGCTGGGAATTACAGTCCCTTATGGAAGTTCATTGTTCCCCTTAGTGGGTCCCATGCCACATCTCTTTTGTAAACAGCTTTCATCAATTTAACGTACCTTTAGTGGGCCCCTTTCATGTCAGCCAGGTCAGTATTTCATCATCAGCTGTGCTGACCGCGGTGTTGGTAAAATTCCATTCCCGCGCAGCCTTTCATAATAATCCGAAACGGTGCACTCTTCCACGGCAGGGCAGCCGTGCAATTCCATAATAAACAAATGCCCGAAAGCTTGAAGTATGCACTCACAGCTGACGTGAGCCTTGCGGTTCAATAACAACGAAGACCAGCAATAACATTTCCAGGCTTTATTAGTGCCTACGCGTTTCGAGGCTCCAGCCTCTTCTTCTTGGGCAACTGGTAAGATGCGGCATAGATTTTCCAAGTCTGCATGCTTCCTTTTATATGTATAGCCCCCAGTGGGCCACGCTTCTTTTGCGCTAATTCTCGAGGTGCATGCTGGGAATTACAGTCCCTCATGGAAGTTCATTGTTCCCCTTAGTGGTTCCCATGCCACATCTCTTTTGTAAACAGCTTTCATCAATTTAAAGTACCTTTAGTGGGCCCCTTTCATGTCAGCCAGGTCAGTATTTCATCATCAGCTGTGCTGACCGCGGTGTTGGTAAAATTCCATTCCCGCGCAGCCTTTCATAATAATCCGAAACGGTTGCACTCTTCCACGGCAGGGCAGCCGTGCAATTCCATAATAAACAAATGCCCGAAAGCTTGAAGTATGCACTCACAGCTGACGTGAGCCTTGCGGTTCAATAACAACGAAGACCAGCAATAACATTTCCAGGCTTCTTTATTAGTGCCAACGCGTTTCGAGGCTCCAGCCTCTTCTTCTTGGGCAACTGGTAAGATGCGGCATAGATTTTCCAAGTCTGCATGCTTCCTTTTATATGTATAGCCCCCAGTGGGCCACGCTTCTTTTGCGCTAATTCTCGAGGTGCATGCTGGGAATTACAGTCCCTCATGGAAGTTCATTGTTCCCCTTAGTGGGTCCCATGCCACATCTCTTTTGTAAACAGCTTTCATCAATTTAAAGTACCTTTAGTGGGCCCCTTTCATGTCAGCCAGGTCAGTATTTCATCATCAGCTGTGCTGACCGCGGTGTTGGTAAAATTCCATTCCCGCGCAGCCTTTCATAATAATCCGAAACGGTGCACTCTTCCACGGCAGGGCAGCCGTGCAATTCCATAATAAACAAATGCCCGAAAGCTTGAAGTATGCACTCACAGCTGACGTGAGCCTTGCGGTTCAATAACAACGAAGACCAGCAATAACATTTCCAGGCTTCTTTATTAGTGCCAACGCGTTTCGAGGCTCCAGCCTCTTCTTCTTGGGCAACTGGTAAGATGCGGCATAGATTTTCCAAGTCTGCATGCTTCCTTTTATATGTATAGCCCCCAGTGGGCCACGCTTCTTTGCGCTAATTCTCGAGGTGCATGCTGGGAATTACAGTCCCTCATGGAAGTTCATTGTTCCCCTTAGTGGGTCCCATGCCACATCTCTTTTGTATACAGCTTTCATCAATTTAAAGTACCTTTAGTGGGCCCCTTTCATGTCAGCCAGGTCAGTATTTCATCATCAGCTGTGCTGACCGCGGTGTTGGTAAAATTCCATTCCCACGCAGCCTTTCATAATAATCCGAAACGGTGCACTCTTAACTCACACAACGCAACTCATCCATAGAGGTACTCACACACCTAGTCAGTCATGCAAATAATTAATCACACTCCAATTTACTCACCTATACAGTTATACACACCAGCTCACTTACTCATAAAAATACTAGCACATTCTTACGCTCCTATGCAATCACTGATGCAAGCACACACTCATCCATATAGCTACTCTCACAATCACACACTCTCACTTATAGCCATTTATATACTCCAACACACATATATACTGCCTTTCACATATGTAGTTACTCACACATGTACCACTGGGACATACATTCACTCACTAACACACCCATACACACACTCACCCACCCATACAGTCCATCACAGACGCACTCTTGAAGCCATGCACCCAGTGAATCACCCACTCACACATCTATGCACAGAGTCACACACACCCCACCCACACAAACACTGAGGCACCCATACAGATACTCAGAGAACCAATCCATAACCCATATAGACACATTTAGCTATTCACAAACCCATGCAGCCGCTTACACACCAACAGACAGACGGATACAGACATTCACACAGTTTAGTCACTAACCCATGCATTCAGTAAGATACGTTTAATCACTCACTTGTAGAGTCAGTCACGCACGTACTAAATCATCCATTCAGACACTTATACACCCACTCATTCTTCAATACGCCTTTCCCTATATATATTAAACATATTTAAACTTTACAGAAACACAGTCACTGGATGATGTCATCAGTGATGTCATCAGTGATGTCACTGACCATGTCATGAGTGATGTAATATGTGACGTCATCAGCAGTGCATTGCGGGGGCGCGAGTTATAGTTAGCTGAACTAACTATAACGGGGGAATTTCACGGGTTTTGTACGAGTGCAATGTCCAACTAACTATAACTGTCCCCAAAACCTATGGTTTTTTCAGTGAATTTCAAAGGTTTTTAAAATGCTAATTTGTAACTATAACGTGCCTGAAACCTACGGTTTTTTCAGTGAATTTCAAAGGTTTTTTAAATGACAATTTTTAAATGTATTAATTTTTATATTAATTTTTTCACACTGATTTACTACATTTTTAGAAACAATTTCTTTTACATATTTTATTTTTTAAATTACATTGTAATTACATTATACATTACAAAAAATACTTTCTCAGAATGAATTACTTTAGTTTAAATACTTTGCACATAGGCAATAGACTTTTAAGTACAGTAGTTACAGTTGTTGCAATGGGCAACACATTTTCATACACAATGCAACATTCAGCTCAATGTGAATTTCTAGTTAAATGCAATTAGTTACTTTATGGATTACTTTTCTAACCACAGGACTGGATCCTAGATTCAGTCCTGGTACATCTCCTGTAAACAGTTGAGTAAAAGCGTTTTGGTTACAGTCGTGATTTTTAAGGACTATTATTGTATTTTAAAAGTTGACACTTAGAAACTTTTTCTCATAGAATCACCAATGTTATCCTATGGAAGGAAATTCACTTAGCAGGTAAAAACTGTTATCGTTACTTTTTCTTACTCAGTGTTGGATCCTGGATCCAGCACTGGTGCATCTCCTGTAAACAGTTGAAAGAATGCGTTTAAGTCATACAGGCGATTTTTAAGGAATATTTGTAGTTTGTGAAAATCGACACTTTGAAACTTTTCTGCTGAAAACCAGACAATGGATTCCTATGGAAGAAAATACAAGTTACTGGTAAGTACGGTTAAAATTACTTTTCAGGATTAGTACTGGGCTGAAAGATGCAGCACTGAGGTCTCTCCTGATAACAGGTGAGTAAATCAGAATTCGTATTTCGGCTGATTTTAGAGGAATATTTGCACAATGGTGAAGGGAGGGGCGGGGCCTGAGGTGACATCTGTGCAAACGCGCCCGTGGCGCGTTTTAAGTTGGGGGATTAAGTCCCCTTGAATCATGAGGGTCCCTACGGGTCAACTAGCCCACCAGGAACCTCCAGTATGCGCCAGGGGCTGCGTTGCAGAGACATGTACAGAGGCCACACCCCTTTTACACCTCTCTGCAACGCAGCTCTGTGGCAGCTTTCTGGACGTACCTGTTGGGCTAGTTGGCCCCCAGGGACCCTCAGGATTGAAGAGGATTTAATTCCCCATCTTAAAACGTGCCACGGGGCCTGTTTGCACACATGTCACCTGAAGCCCCGCCCCTCCCTTCACCACTGTGCAAACGCGCCCCGTGGCGCGTTTTAAGTCGGGGGATTAACTCCCTTGAATCCTGAGGGTCCCTGGGGTGCAACTAGCCCACCATATACCTCCAAAAAGCGCCATAGAGCTGCGTTGCAGAGAGGTGTAAAAGGGGCGTGGCCTCTGTACACCTCTCTGCAAGGCAGCCCCTGGCGCATACTGGAGGTTCCTGGTGGGCTAGTTGGCCCCAGGGACCCCAGTATTCAAGGGGAATTCGTTCCCCTCTGCAAACGCGCCAGGGCGCGTTTGCAGAGTGGTGAAGGAAGGGGCGGGGCCTACGGGCCCGATCGTTTTTTTTTTGTTTTGTTTTTTTCCCCCTGAAGGGGGGCTGTGTGGCCCCCTTCCTTTTTCCTATTTTTAGGCCCTGGGGACCCCATCCCCCAGGGCCTTACCCCTTTTTTTTTTTTTTAATTAAAATAAATAAAAAAAACGGGAAGGGGGCTGCGTGGCCCCCCTCCTCAGGCCATTTAAGGCCCCGGGGACCCCATCCCCCGGGCCCGCCTTGCACTTTTTTTTAATTTTTTTTCCTTTTTTTACTTTGGGGAGGGGGGCTGCGTGGCCCCCCTCCGTGGCCACTTATGGCCCTGGGGACCCCATCCCCCGGGGCCTGGTCTCTCGTTGGGGACTGTGGGGGGTCCCCAAGCCCCCCACAGTCCCGCCGGCTCCCCGTGTCCTACGGGAGCCGGCATTGCTTTACACATGGGGAGCAGCTAACCTGCTGCTCCCCATGTGGAAAGCTATCGGCTTTGGATATTGGAAGAGAGAGCAGGTTTCCCTGCTCTCTCTTCCAATATCCAAAGCAAGTTTGCAATGACAGGACGGGAGCCGCGAGGCTCCGTCCTGTCATTGCAAACAGCAGTGTCCCGGGGGTAGGCACCCGGGACACTGCAGGAGCTGGCCCTGGGGGGTGGCGGTCCCCAGGGCCACCACAGGCTCCAGGAGGGGGCCGCGCGGCCCCCTCCCTACATTTTGAAAGCCCCGGGTAGGTGGTGGTCCCCGGGGCTTGGGGGTCCAAAACGGACCCCCATTTTAATTTTTCTTAGTGCCCCGGGGAGGTGGTGGTCCCGGGGCGTGTGGGGGCTGGAGCCCCCACACAGGTTTTAATTTAAAAAAGAAGCCCCGGGGAGGTGGTGGTCCCCGGGGCTGCGGGAGAGCTCAGAGCCCTCCCGCACCATTATACATAAAGCCCCGGGGGTGGTGGTCCCCGGGGCTTGGGGAGCCCTTAGAGGCCCCCACACATACAATTAACCCCCCCCAGCATGCCCCCGGGACTTGGCCCACCCGGGGGCCAGTGCTATCGAAGCGCGGGAGACCGCGCTTCGATTTCTTCGGCAGGATTCGCGCACCCTAAGCGCATCCTGCCGATTTTTAAAAATATATATATATTTTTAAAAAAATATATATATTTTTTTTTGCCCAGGGGTCCTTGTGGGACCCCCTGAGCAAACCTAGGGGTCAGGGTGTTTCTACCCTGCCCCCTTTGTGCGCTTTGCGCACTTGTTTCTGTCCCTCGGTTCTACCGAGGGACAAAATGGCTGCCAACATTTCCTGAATCGGAATGTTGACAGCCAGCTGACAACCAATTAACATGCAGCTCGTGATCGGGAGGGTACGCGGACCCTACTCGGCCATAGATATCACTATCTTTTTACTTTTGATTTTCTCAGCAACTACTGAACGGATTTACACCATTTAACAAAAAGGGTTCTTTCTGAACCAAGAACTACCTCTTTGCCAAATTTGGTGTAATTCCGTTCAACAGTTCGGGCTGTAGCCGTGTCTAAAGTTTCCTATGGAAAATTGCATGGGAAAACGCGTTTTGGGACCCCCATTTTTTCTCGGCCCCCGCTTGACGAATCCCCCCGAGACTTTCAGGGTAGGAGCGGACCGGAGCGGGCCACAAAGTTTGAAAATTTTGCGAAGATACGTCAACCGGCAAGAGTTATTTCAAATAGAATGTCGCGGATTTCCTATGGATAATAGGTTGTAACTATAACTATCTACTGGCGACCGCCAGTAGATAATATATATATATATATATATGTGTATATATATATATATATATATATGTATATGTGTGTGTATATATATATATATATATATATATATATATATATATATATACTGAAAAACGGATGTATGACGATACATCGCAAACTAAAACAACGCGTGCTTTTACAACGCGGTTTTTAGTTCGCATGTACCGTCACAATGCATGTTTTTACAACGGATGGCATTAGTTCGCATTTCCTTTGAAATGCATACGAAATGCCTTTACAACGGACCCCATTTCCCCGCATGTATTTACAACACAAAATAGCCCCCAAACACTAACACACTACCCTACATAACACACACTCCACAGCACTACCCTACAGTACAAAACAGTACACTACCCTAAAACAGTACTCCAAACACGACCCTACCCCTATGCACAGTCTGTCCCCTACACTGAAACAGTACCGTACCGGACCCGCTGACACAACCCTAAACCACTACCCTACACTACGACCCCCTGACACGACCCTAAACCCTAAACCGTAAAACACTACCATACACTACAACCCCCTGACACTACCCTAAGCCCTAAAGCCTAATACACTACCCTACACTACGACCACCTGAGACTACCCTAAACCCTAAGCCCTAAACCCTAAAACACTCTCTTACCTCTCTCTCCTCGTGGTTCCTCCGGTTTCCTGTATCCTGTTCCCAGTCCCAGCGTCGCCATCTCTGCTCCCGGTTCCAGCGTCGCAGTCTCTGCTCAGGCGCCATTACATCACATGCATTTTAAAAGCGCATGCGTTTTAAAAGCGCATGCGATGTAATGGCCCTCGTCGTAATGTGTACGCGTTGTTACGTCGCATGCGTTGTAACGCATGCGACGTAACGGCATGCGTAGTAACAGCCGCGTTGAAATGGCTGCAACCCCTGAAAAACAACAAAGGTTAAAGTGATGTTATAGTTAATTGGTGACATGAGATAAAAACGAATGTATAAAAACCCCAAAACACTGAAATTCACAAGTTATATTTTACTGAGCTAACTATAATTTGTCCCCCATGTACTGTTTATGACCTCACGTATTACGTCACTCATGCCATGTTAAATGTCATCATTGATAACATCTCTGATGACATCATTGATGGCGTTACTGATAACACCATAGTCCTATACAGCATAGGGTTACTGTGTGTACTCGTGTGGGCTCATACTATAAACTCTGGAGGCAAGTGTGGTTGTGCATGTTGAAAGTTATATGGTGCAAATGTACAAATCATTTAAGTTTGGGGAACAGGTAGTACTCCATGGTAAACAAAGTGAAGGCTGAACACACCTGATGTGGGTTGCACAGGTATGTTTCAAAGTAGATAGTGACTTAAATCCAAAACCTTTTGTAAAAACTCTGTGAGAAAGGCCAAAGCTTCTGTTCACAATAGATTAGCCACCAAGTGGATGTCAGAGTATGTGCCCATGTTAAACACCTGCAGTACAGTGCTATAGACAAATTGTACGTAATAAGAATGGCTATAAGGTGTGGAAGTTTATTTCCAAAACACTGCTGAAGATTTTGAGACATTGCAGATTGTTAAATAATGTTGAATGTAGGGATGAGTCACTTACAGGTGGTTTAACTCACACTGGAAATGTACGCATGGCTCTAAAGTTGTATGCCATTGTTCTCATCATAGAAAATGTATATAGTCTATTTAGGAAACTATGGGTGGTTGCCCGTAGGGGCTGGCAGAAGATGCCTTATCAGGGGTAACTGCATACCTGTCACCCTTTTGAGTTAAAATTGTGGGTTATGTGAAGTCTTTAACTGGGTGATCATCTTAAGGTGAATAGCGTACAAACTCTTTTTTTGGAGGGTGTCCAAGGTTTGAAAAAGGTGATCATATTAAACTTCATAAGGGCATTTTGTTTGTTAGATAGGTGAATACCAGTAAAAAGAGGCTTATATCCACCGAATGTAGGTGACTTGACAGATGTGCTATGTTTGCAGCAGGCTGTCAAATGTTATGTCCATTATCACATGACTGGTGATAGAAAATCGATCACGGGTGAAGCGTGTTGAATTACTTCAAGCCACAAAACCTATAGGTTGCTGTCATAATGACTGGGTGAAATTATCAGTGATGTCATCAATGATGTCATTTGAGACGTCATCAGTATTGTCATCAATGATGCCATTTAATATGTCATGAGTAATGTATGTGAGGTCCTAACCACTGCATGGCGAGGCCTCATGTCAACTATAGCATCACTTTAATCTTGTTTTTTCCAGTGAATTTCCAGGGTTTTTCTAGATCATGTTCAAACTTGATGATAGGCACAACTCCCTTGGGCAAACTGTTGTACCTCACGGGAGGGCCGCACAGTGTCCCGCGAGAGTGCCACGGTATGGCCCCAAAAATAATTTTGTATCTTGGGGAATGGGGTGACTCCTCCTGGGTCCCCCAAAAGTGTCTCTACCCTGCCCCCTTATGCCCCTTTTCCCAAAGGTTTTTTAGGATACAGAACCAAGTCCCCTAATCATGTAATGGTGACTGCAACCTTTTGCTCACAATTGCGGCCTGCCAATCAGATCACTTGGTACCACAGTGCTGGCACTGGCACCGGCACCATAAAACTGAAATAGCTGACAGGAGAAAAAACTTCTTCTGTCAATAAGAAGGTCTTATTTAAAAAAAAAAATTGTACTGCAGGGCTCCTGCGAGCCCAACCGTCCAGATTTATCTAACTTTTTCTGAGCATTAACCCCTTCCTACCCAACCCTCTCTTTAAACGTTAATTTCTCGAGAATGACTGAACGGATTTACACCAAATGACAAAAAAGCATGCTTTCTGAGTAAGGTTCTAACTTTCTGCCAAATTTCGAATAATTCTATCGAGCCATTTTTATATATATATATTGGAGAGCAAAGTTTCCTATTAGAATTAACATGTGAAATCAATGTTTTGGAACTCCCTTTTTCTTGGCCCCTGTTTGATGGATCAGCGCAATACGTTCCATGAAGGATCCGAGGTGGATGAACTTTCTTTTGGAAATTTTTGTGCAGATTCGTCAAACAGTGCTAAAGTTCTTACTGAAACAAAAACACTCTTCCTGTGGAAACTCTGGCTATGTATACATTTATTTTCATTAGAATGGTGTAAAAAAAAAAAAAAATATATATATATATATATATATATATATATATATATATATATATATATATATATATATATATATATATATATATATATATATATATATATCACTGAAAAAACCATAGGTTTCAGATATGTTATAGTTACAAATTAGCATTTAAAAAACCTTTGAAATTCACTGAAAAAACCATAGGTTTTAGGGACAGTTATAGTTAGTTGGACATTTCACTCGTACAAAACCCGTGAAATTCCCCGTTATAGTTAGTTCAGCTAACTATAACTCGCGCCCCCGCAATGCACTGCTGATGACGTCACATATTACATCACTCATGACATGGTCAGTGACAAAAAAAAAAAAATAAGGGCAAGGCCGGCCCCGGGGGATGGGGTCCCCAGGGCCTTAAATGGCCTGAGGAGGGGGGCCACGCAGCCCCCCTCCATATTTTTTATTTAAAAAAGAGGGCATGCCCCGGGGGATGGGGTCCCAGGGGCCAATAGAGGCCCAGAGAAGATGCATCAAATTATCACATGGATGATGTCATCAGTGATGTCATCAGTGATGTCATTTGAGATGTCATCAGTGATGTCACTGACCATGTCATGAGTGATGTAATATGTGACGTCATCAGCAGTGCATTGCGGGGGCGCGAGTTATAGTTACCTGAACTAACTAGAACGGGGGAATTTCACGGGTTTTGTACGAGTGCAATGTCCAACTAACTATAACTGTCCCTAAAACCTTATGGTTTTTTCAGTGAATTTCTAAGGTTTTTTAAATGCTAATTTCTAACTATAACGTGCCTGAAACCTATGGTTTTTTCAGTGAGTGTGTGTGTGTGTGTGTGTGTGTGTGTGTGTGTGTGTGTGTGTGTGTGTGTGTGTGTGTGTGTGTGTGTGTGTGTGTGTGTGTGTATATATATATATATATATATATATATGTGTGTGTGTATATATGTGACGTCATCAGCAGTGCATTGCGGGGCGTGAGTTATAGTTAGCTGAACTAACTATAACGGGGAATTTCACGGGTTTTGTACGAGTGAAATGTCCAACTAACTATAACTGTCCCTAAAACCTATGGTTTTTCAGTGAATTTCAAAGGTTTTTTAAATGCTAATTTCTAACTATAACAGGCCTGAAACCTATGGTTTTTTCACTGAATTTCAAAGGTTTTTAAAATGCTAATTCCTAACTATAACAAGCCTGAAACCTATGGTTTTTTCAGTGAATTTCAAAGGTTTTTAAATGCTAATTCCTAACTATAACATGTCTGAAACCTATGGTTTTTTTCAGTGAATTTCAAAGGTTTTGTAAATGACAATTTTTAAATGTATTGTTATATTTATTTTTTTGATACTGATTTACATTTTTTTAAACTATTTATTTTTAGATATTTTATTTTTTAAATTACATTGTAATTACATTATACATTACATTACAAAATATACTTTCTCAGAATGAATTACTTTAGTTTAAATACTTTGCAAATAGGCAATAGACTTTTAAGTACAGTAGTTACAGTTGTTGCAATGGGCAACACAATTTCAAACACAATGCAACATTGAGCTCAATGTGAATTTCTAGCTAAATGCAATTAGTTACTTTATGGATTACTTTTCTAACCACAGGACTGGATCCTAGATTCAGTCCTGGGACATCTCCTGTAAACAGTTGAGTACAAGCGTTTTGGTTACAGTAGTGATTTTTAAGGAATATTATTGTATTTTAAAAGTTGACACTTAGAAACTTTTTCACATAGAATCACCAATGTTATCCTATGGGAGGAAATTCACTTAGCAGGTAAGTAGTGTTATCGTTACTTTTTCTTACTCAGTGGTGGATCCTGGATCCAGCACTGGTGCATCTCCTGTAAACAGTTGAAAGAATGCGTTTAAGTCATACAGGCGATTTTTAAGGAATATTTGTAGTTTGTGAAAATCAACACTTTGAAACTTTTCTGCTGAAAACCAGACAATGGATTCCTATGGAAGGAAATATAAGTTACTGGTAAGTACGGTTAAAATTACTTTTCAGGATCAGTACTGGGCTGAAAGATGCAGCACTGAGGTCTCTCCTGATGATAGGTGAGTAAATCGGAATTCGTATTTCGGCTGATTTTAGAGGAATATTATAAAGTTCCAAAACTGCACACTTAGAAGAATTTCCAAGTGAAACCAGTCAATGTTAGCCCATGGAAGCAAATTCAAGTTACTGGTAAGTACGGTTAAAATTACTTTTCAGGATCAGTACTGGGCTGAAAGATGCAGCACTGAGGTCTCTCTCCAGGATCCACCACTGAGTAAGAAAAAGTAACGATAACACTACTTACCTGCTAAGTGAATTTCCTCCCATAGGATAACATTGGTGATTCTATGTGAAAAAGTTTCTAAGTGTCAACTTTTAAAATACAATAATATTCCTTAAAAATCACTACTGTAACCAAAACGCTTTTACTCAACTGTTTACAGGAGATGTCCCAGGACTGAATCTAGGATCCAGTCCTGTGGTTAGAAAAGTAATCCATAAAGTAACTAATTGCATTTAGCTAGAAATTCACATTGAGCTCAATGTTGCATTGTTTGAAATTGTGTTGCCCATTGCAACAACTGTAACTACTGTACTTAAAAGTCTATTGCCTATTTGCAAAGTATTTAAACTAAAGTAATTCATTCTGAGAAAGTATATTTTGTAATGTAATGTATAATGTAATTACAATGTAATTTAAAAAATAAAATATCTAAAAATAAATAGTTTAAAAAAAATGTAGTAAATCAGTATAAAAATAAATAAATATAACAATTAATACATTTAAAAATTGTCATTTACAAAACCTTTGAAATACACTGAAAAAAACCATAGGTTTCAGACATGTTATAGTTAGGAATTAGCATTTAAAAACCTTTGAAATTCACTGAAAAACCATAGGTTTCAGGCTTGTTATAGTTAGGAATTAGCATTTCAAAAACCTTTGAAATTCACTGAAAAAACCATAGGTTTCAGGCCTGTTATAGTTAGGGTTTAGCATTTAAAAAACCTTTGAAATTCACTGACAAAACCATAGGTTTTAGGGACAGTTATAGTTAGTTGGACATTGCACTCGTACAAAACCCGTGAAATTCCCCCGTTATAGTTAGTTCAGCTAACTATAACTCGCGCCCCCGCAATGCACTGCTGATGACGTCACATATTACATCACTCATGACATGGTCAGTGACATCACTCATGACATCACTGATGACATCTCAAATGACATCACTGATGACATCATCCATGTGAGAATTTAATGCATCTTCTCACACTCTAATATAACTTTTGATTCACCCACTCTAAATTACAGACTGCCATTCTCAAAACCATACACACTCCAAAACCAATAAGTACATACCCACTCACTGATTCTTAGGTCTACACACACACACATCTACTCACTCACCCGTACAGTCACTCATACTTACAGTCACTCAGTACAGGACTATCATATGCACTCATACACCTATATAAACACTCACACAACGCAACTCATCCATAGAGGTACTCACACACCTAGTCAGTCATGCAAATAATTAATCACACTCCAATTTACTCACCTATACAGTTATACACACCAGCTCACTTACTCATAAAAATTCTAGCACATTCTTACGCTCCTATGCAATCACTGATGCAAGCACACACTCATCCATATAGCCACTCTCACAATCACACACTATCACTTATAGCCATTTATATACTCCAACACACATATATACTGCCTTTCACATATGTTACTCACACATGTACCACTGAGATATACATTCAATCACTAACACACCCATACACACACTCACCCACCCATACAGTCCATCACAGACGCACTCTTGAAACCATGCACCCAGTGAATCACCCACTCACACATCTATGCACAGTCACACACACCCCACCCACACAAACACTCAGGCACCCATACAGATACTCAGACAACCAATCAATAACCCATGTAGACACTCATGTAGCTATTCGCAAACCCATGCAGCCGCTTACACACCAACAGACGGATACAGACACAGACGGATACAGACATTCACACAGTTTAGGCACTCACCCATGCATCCAGTAAGATACGTTTAATCACTCACTTATAGACTCAGTCACGCACCTACTAAATCATCCATTCAGACGCTTATACACCCACTCATTCTTCAATACGCCTTTCCCTATATATATTAAACATATTTAAACTTTACAGAAACACAGTCACTGGATGATGTCATCAGTGATGTCACTGACCATGTCATGAGTGATGGAATATGTGACGTCATCAGCAGTGCATTGCGGGGGCGCGAGTTATAGTTAGCTGAACTAACTATAACGGGGGAATTTCACGGGTTTTGTACGGGTGCAATGTCCAATACTAACTATAACTTTCCCTAAAACCTATGGTTTTTTCAGTGAATATATATATACGCGTCATGATCGACTAAGCACTGCTATCTATATATATATATATATATATATATATATATATCAAATTATGCTTCCAACGTGCATAGGCGCACTATGAAGATACGGACAACTGGAATACGCTGTTGGTGCCAAATAGAGCGTTTATTTTCTTAGCAGTGCTTAGTCGATCATGACGCGTTTCGGCCGTCAAGCGGCCTTGGTCACATGATCGCATTGCGTGAAGAAAAACCATTTATTGGATAGCACTTGAGTCACATGACAAAGTGACCACAACACCATAGACATAGAAAACATTTGATGGCCTGGACGTAATGCAAATTGGAACAATATGTAGTTCACATTATGGGAGTGATAGAATTCATACTATACATTTTCATACATTATTATAGAGTCTATTAAACTGTCAAATATAAATAGACAGAACAATGGAGGATAAAAGCATAAATATTATAAATCGCACAAATGCACTAAAATTCTTATGCTAAAATAATGATGAAAATAAAATCCATGTGCAAAATGCACAACCCAACTTAAAGATATAAATATGATGCTCGTCCTGGCCACCTAGGAAACAGGGTTAATTTGTATTGTAACATATAAGTACACTCTAATGTGAACATTAATTCCAAAAATTGACTCTGAACCCAATAGGCTGTTAGATTAAAAACTATTGCCTATTGCTCAATATTCTAAAGTGCAGTGCTAATGTGCAAAAAAGTGTTGTGATGTGCAAAATACAAGGAATAAAGTGCGAAGTTGAAAATAATATAATATTCTTATGGCATAAGCAGAGGAAATAACTATTGGTGATATACTCATCATTGATTCTGCTGGATGTAACTGAACTTAATGAAGTTATAATGAGGGAGCCCCCTCATATTGAAGTGCAAACATTCTTTGATATAGTCCTGATAGGATCTGTTCACTTTTCAAACAGGGAAAGTCAGTCAAAATGAATTGCTCGCTATACAGATAAATACTCATATAAGTATAAATACACAACTATAAACATACATATAAATATAGATATAAATATAAATATGCATATAAATATGAAGATAAAACCACAGACCAAGTAAATAAATTCATTTTTCTCTCAGCAAATTCATATGGTAGACAACTAAACATAAAGTGCATCATAAATAATTGTGCAAATCTTCTCCAAGATTCAAACCCTGAGGGGACTTAGTATCAAGTTCAATAATGTATCGTGATTCTAGTTGTCTCAATTTCTTTTCACGATTGCCCCCTCTTTTATTTGCCGGCACAGTATCAATTACAAAATATTTCAAACAATTGAGATTGTTACCGTGTTCTAATTTGAAATGCCGTGCCACTGGGTATGCTGGATCAGAGTTAACAATGGCGCGCAAATGTTGCAGTATGCGCACGTGCACCTGTAATTTTGTGCTGCCTATATAACGAAGCCCACAGTCACACTGTAACACATACACTGCATATTCCGATCTGCATGTGTAGTGTCCTCTCAATTTGATCAGTTTCTCGGAAAAAGCTGTGCAATATGTCGTAGTGTTAATTCCAAATTTGCATGCACGGCAAGTGCTGCACTTGAAAAAACCTTTTAGGGACGCTAACCAACTGGTTCTAATTTCACATTCTGGGCTGGTTTTCACTAAATCATTGTGCATAGAATATGCTTTGCGAAAGGTTATATTGGGTCTATTAGGCAAAATCTGCTTTAGAGTGACATCAGTCAAGACAATGGGCCATTGCGTATTGATGATGGATTTTATAGCATTGGCCTGTTTGCTGTAGGTAGTTATAAGCCTACATTGAGTAGATTCTGAATGATCAGCTATAACACTCTGTTAAACTGTTTCCTGAAGAGGCACCTGATGTCATTTCTTCTCTCCTGCCTTTCAACATTGACAGCCTGTCATTCTTATTCGCTTTCTTTATGGCTGTATCTAGATTTTTGGGATTGTAGCCTCTCTCAATGAACCTTTGCTTCGCTGCACTCTGATGATGGTGTAAGTCTACATCAGAACTACAAGCCCTACGAATGCGCAAAAAACTCACCATATGGTATACTGGTTATGGTGTGTCGAGGATGGAAGCTAGTTGCGTGTAGTAAGGTGTTTCCTGCAGTAGGTTTTCTGTATAGACCTGTTTCGATTTTGTCCTGACTAATGTAAACTGTGATGTCTAAAAAATTGGTAGTATCTTGGTCTATGTGTGCAGTGAAATTTAGGTTCATATTTTCCTATTGATATCTTTTACAAACAATTCTGCCTGTTCCTGGGTACCCTGCCAGATAACAAAAACATCATCGATGTAACGCCACCATTTGACTATGTGATTGGTCCAAGCATGGCAATGTTCCCCCTGTAGGACATGCTCCTCCCACCAGCCTACGTGGAGACCGGCGTAGCTGGGGGAGAAGCATGCCCCCATCGCTACACCTTGCATCTGTTGGTATATGCTGTCATCAAATGTAAAAACATTATTAGTCAAACACCATTTGATCATTTTGAGAAGCATGATATTGTGGTTATACATTGTGATAGATCATTTCTTCAAATAAAACTCCACTGCATTCAAACCATCTTCGTGCTTGATACTGGTATATAGGGCAGTAATGTCTAAGGTAAGGAACAGATAGTCTTTGGACCATGTTAATGTGTTCAATTTCAATAAAAAATCATTGGTGTCGCGTATGTATGTGGACAGATTAACGACGTGTTCTTGTAGATAATAGTCCACATATCTGGAAGTACATTCAAATATACTGTTTATCGCGGAGATGATGGGTCTCCCAGGGGTCGGACTAACCCCTTTGTGAACTTTAGGGATGAAGTACAAAGTGGGTATAATGGGGTGCTCGTTATTTAGAAAATTGAATTCATCTTTTGAGATTAAGCCCTCTCTTTTCCAGGCAATAAGGTCGTCCTTATAGTTTTTACTGATCTTTTTTACATCCGAGGGACTGATTTTTTGTAACATTCGAGGTTGTTTAAATGACGGAAAGCCTCTGCCTTGTAGACCTCCTTATCCCATAACACAATATTTCCGCCTTTATCAGATTTATTGATAATCACCTTTGAGCTATTTTTAAGTTTGGCCATAAGCTGGAAATATTGTGAAGTATGATGATTGGGAATTTTGGTATGTCTGTTGGAGATGCGATGAAGCTTTTTTAATTCTTCTGTCACTCTCTCGTGAAAAATGTCAATTGCATCTCGGGGCATGGTGGGCACAAACGTTGAAGGGGCCTTGAAGGGACTGTTTCCTGGAGAAGAGATATTGACTCCTTCCCTGTCCGCTATATATTGAGTACTACAAATTAATGGACTGTCATCATTGTGTTCATCTCGTAAAGCATGCAAAGTTCTCAGCAATGGTATTTCACCAACTGTAAGTACTGTCAGCCATCGACGTACGTGATTCTTTATCTTTTTCTTTCATGTTCGGTTTTTTGATAGTGTAAAACTTGGTCAGTTTGAGTTTCCGGATAAATTTATAGACGTCAATGCGTGTTTCGCAGTAATTGAAATTACTTTCGGGGCAAAAACTTAAACCTAAGGCAAGCAGTTGTTTTTCTGCCTGGTTAAGTTCGATATCAGTCATGTTAATTATTGTTTTGTCCACTGAGGCTAACGTTGTTGCCATTGTTTCCTCTGCTGCCCTCTTCCTTTGGTACCTGAGGCATTTGCGCCTTTCACGCCTTCGGATATTCCTTTTTTTTTGTGCCATGTTGATATTCCGCGGTCGTAAGGTTTGCTTGCGCTGTTCCCTGATTAAATCCATCTCCTCAGCAAATGTTAAGTGCTCCGTTTCTGGCCTTGAATGAAAGACATCTTCCCCACTGCGTTCTGATTCAGTATCACTGGGGATGGTGCTGACATCTGATGTAGATGCAAAAGAAACAATTGATGGACGGAATGCTTGACAATGCAAACATTCTCCCCCAGTCACAAGGATCTGGGTTAAATCCATCATTCTTTTGCTCACCACACCACCCCAGTTTGGACCCAGCCATATGCAAATCAGTCTTGACCCTGTTCCTTGTGGGAACAGTCCAGCCCGAACTGCCAAGCCAGGTCCTCCTTGGACCGGAAACAAGCATCCTAGGACCGGTTTCAGGGCATCACCCTTCTTCAGCCAGGCTAGCTTGAATCCAGTGGTGTAGTGAGCACGGGACCCATGTCTGGGCATACCCTTCCCACTTAGGGCGACAAATGCAAAGAAACAATTGATGGACGGAATGCTGGACAATGCAAACATTCTCCCCCAGTCACAAGGATCTGGGTTAAATCCATCATTCTTTTGCTCACCACACCACCCCAGTTTGGACCCAGCCATATGCAAATCAGTCTTGACCCTGTTCCTTGTGGGAACAGTCCAGCCTGAACTGCCAAGCCAGGTCCTCCCTGGACCGGAAACAAGCATCCTAGGACCGGTTTCAGGGCATCCCCTTCTTCAGCCAGGCTAGCTTGAATCCAGTGGTGTAGTGAGCACGGGACCCACGTCTGGGCATACCCTTCCCACTTAGGGCGACAAATGCAAAAGAAACAATTGATGGACGGAATGCTGGACAATGCAAACATTCTCCCCCAGTCACAAGGATCTGGGTTAAATCCATCATTCTTTTGCTCACCACACCACCCCAGTTTGGACCCAGCCATATGCAAATCAGTCTTGACCCTGTTCCTTGTGGGAACAGTCCAGCCCGAACTGCCAAGCCAGGTCCTCCCTGGACCGGAAACAAGCATCCTAGGACCGGTTTCAGGGCATCACCCTTCTTCAGCCAGGCTAGCTTGAATCCAGTGGTGTAGTGAGCACGGGACCCACGTCTGGGCATACCCTTCCCACTTAGGGCGACAAATGCAAAAGAAACAATTGATGGATCTTTGTGACTGGGGGTGAATGTTTGCATTGTCCAGCATTCCGTCCATCAATTGTTTCTTTTGCAGACATCTGATGTAGAGGCATGCGTGTCCTGATTGTCATTGGGAATCACTTGTTGTTGTCTTTGTACTAGATTAGTACATTTTTGTTTTTTAAGTGATTCATATTTGCGCGCGAATATGAACACTTGACCTTGCTCATAATCATTCTTGTCGCGCGCAAATTTGTGTGCCTTTCTGTTTTTGATTACATCCTCCTGTTTCTTCAGGCGTTCCTTCATGTCTTTGACACTCTTGTCTATATAATCCTTGTTGCTGTGATTTGTCAATTTGTCTAATTCACTCTGTATACGTGCAATTTCCTTCATGTTTGCCTCGCGATCTATTTTGGCATATTTTATCAGTAAACACACTAACTGCATCGAAGCTTCCAAATTGCTTTCAGCCCACTCTTTTAATAAGAGCGGATTGGGGCTTTCAAAACTTTTTGCTAACATGATCCGAAGGCCTCTTGGAACTCTGCCAACTTCGTGATACTTCTCTAATAATTTGATTTCCCACCACTTGGTGAGTTCACTCCGGCTATTTTTTCCAAATGCTTTCAAGAGGCTTTTGACATCCGTACTTTGTTCCGTTTCACTTTTACTGGTGTTAATGTTTTCAGTTACTTTAGGAAGGTTGGTAAATAATTCCTCTGCTGCCATTTCTCCTTCACGCAAGGCCTCGTCCGACATTGCACCTGTGATATATTTAGATTTTTAAACGCGTTGAGTTATTTGCTTTAGATTCTCAACCGGCACACTTCTAGCACCTCCCCACCTGCATCAATTGACCTTTATTGCTTCCCGACTTACTGTGTGTGTTTTCGGCGTCTTCACGAGTCCTCCGACCCAAGGAAACAGCCTCAGACACTGCATGCGAAGATAGCAGTTTTGACGGTCATGCAGGGGGCCGATCACGAAAAGCTTCTCGTACGCAACAATCCTCTTGGCTAGTGTAGTGATCAGCCGTCTTCTCGGGCGAGGGGTCCGTAGCGGGAATACTAGCCAATTACCCAGGTAATATCAAATTACGCTTCCAACGTGCATAGGCGCACTATGAAGATACGGACAACTGGAATACGCTGTTGGTGCCAAATAGAGCGTTTATTTTCTTAGATAGCAGTGCTTAGTCGATCATGACGCGTTTCGGCCGTCAAGCGGCCTTGGTCACATGATCGCATTGCATGAAGAAAAACCATTTATTGGATAGCACTTGAGTCACATGACAAAGTGACCACAACACCATAGACATAGAAAACATTTGATGGCCTGGACGTAATGCAAATTGGAACAATATGTAGTTCACATTATGGGAGTGATAGAATTCATACTATACATTTTCATACATTATTATAGAGTCTATTAAACTGTCAAATATAAATAGACAGAACAATGGAGGATAAAAGCATAAATATTATAAATCGCACAAATGCACTAAATTTCTTATGCTAAAATAATGATGAAAATAAAATCCATGTGCAAAATGCACAACCCAACTTAAAGATATAAATATGATGCTCGTCCTGGCCACCTAGAAAACAGGGTCAATTTGTATTGTAACATATAAGTACACTCTAATGTGAACATTAATTCCAAAAATTGACTCTGAACCCAATAGGCTGTTAGATTAAAAACTATTGCCTATTGCTCAATATTCTAAAGTGCAGTGCTAATGTGCAAAAAAAGTGTTGTGATGTGCAAAATACAAGGAATAAAGTGCGAAGTTGAAAATAATATAATATTCTTATGGCATAAGCAGAGGAAATAACTATTGGTGATATACTCATCATTGATTCTGCTGGATGTAACTGAACTTAATGAAGTTATAATGAGGGAGTCCCCTCATATTGAAGTGCATACATGCTTTGATATAGTCCTGATAGGATCTGTTCACTTTTCAAACAGGGAAAGTCTGTCAAAATGAATTGCTCGCTATACAGATAAATACTCATATAAGTATAAATACACAACTATAAACATACATATAAATATAGATATAAATATAAATATGCATATAAATATGAAGATAAAACCACAGACCAAGTAAATAAATTCATTTTTCTCTCAGCAAATTCATATGGTAGACAACTAAACATAAAGTGCATCATAAATAATTGTGCAAATCTTCTCCAAGATTCAAACCCTGAGGGGACTTAGTATCAAGTTCAATAATGTATCATGATTCTAGTTGTCTCAATTTCTTTTCACGATTGCCCCCTCTTTTATTTGCCGGCACAGTATCAATTACAAAATATTTCAAACAATTGAGATTGTTACCGTGTTCTAATTTGAAATGCCGTGCCACTGGGTATGCTGGATCAGAGTTAACAATGGCGCGCAAATGTTGCAGTATGCGCACGTGCACCTGTAATTTTGTGCTGCCTATATAACGAAGCCCACAGTCACACTGTAACACATACACTACATATTCCGATCTGCATGTGTAGTGTCCTCTCAATTTGATCAGTTTCTCGGAAAAAGCTGTGCAATATGTCGTGGTGTTAATTCCAAATTTGCATGCACGGCAAGTGCTGCACTTGAAAAAACCTTTTAGGGACGCTAACCAACTTGTTCTAATTTCACATTCTGGGCCGGTTTTCACTAAATCATTGTGCATAGAATATGCTTTGCGAAAGGTTATATTGGGTCTATCAGGCAAAATCTGCTTTAGAGTGACATCAGTCAAGACAATGGGCCATTGCGTATTGATGATGGATTTTATAGCATTGGCCTGTTTGCTGTAGGTAGTTATAAGCCTACATTGAGTAGATTCTGAATGATCAGCTATAACACTCTGTTAAACTGTTTCCTGAAGAGGCACCTGATGTCATTTCTTCTCTCCTGCCTTTCAACATTGACAGCCTGTCATTCTTATTCGCTTTCTTTATGGCTGTATCTAGATTTTTGGGATTGTAGTGTGTGTGTGTATATATATATATATATATATATATATATATATGTATATGTATATGTATATGTGTATATGTATATGTATATGTATATATGTATATGTATATGTATATATATATATGTATATATATATATGTATATATATATATATATATATATATGTATATATATATATGTATATATATATGTATATATATATGTATATATATATATATATATGTATATATATGTATATATGTATATATGTATATATGTATATATGTATATATGTATGTATGTATATGTATATGTATATGTGTATGTGTATGTGTATGTGTATATGTATGTATATATGTATATATGTATATATGTATATATGTATATATGTATGTATGTATGTATGTATGTATGTATGTATGTATGTATGTATATATGTATATATGTATATATGTATATATGTATATATGTATGTATGTATGTATGTATGTATGTATGTATGTATGTATGTATGTATGATGTATGTATGTATGTATGTATGTATGTATGTATGTATGTATGTATGTATGTATGTATGTATGTATGTATGTATGTATATTATCTACTGGCGGTCGCCAGTAGATAGTTATAGTTAGGACCTATTATCCATAGGAAATCCGCAACATTCTATTTGAAATAACGTTGGCGCCGGTTGACGTATCTTCGCGAAATTCTCCAACTTGGTGGGGCGCTCCTGTCCGCTCCTATCCTGAAAGTCTCGGGTGATTCGTCAAGCGGGGGCCGAGAAAAAGGGGGGGTCCCAAAACGCATTTTCCCCATTAATTTTTCCATAGGTACCGTTAATCGCGGCTACAGCCCGAACTGCTGAACGGAATTACACCAAATTTGGCAAAGAGGTAGCCCTTGGTTCAGACTCATGCCTTTTGCTAAAATGGTGTAAATCCGTTCAGTAGTTCCTGAGAAATTCACAAGTAAAATCACATATATATCTATGGCCGCATAGGGTCCGCGTACCCTCCCGATCACGAGCTGCATGCTAATTGGCTGTCAACACTCCAAATCAGGAAGTGTTGGCAGCCATTTTGTCCCTCGGTAGAACCGAGGGACAGAAACAAGTGCGCAAAGAGTAAAAGGGGCAGGGTAGAAACACCCTGACCCCTAGATCTGCTCAGGGGTCCCACAAAAACCCCTGGGCAGAAAAAGCATTTAAAAAAAAAAAATCAGCAGGATGCGCTCGGGGTGCGCGGATCCTGCCGGGAAAAAAAAATCTAAGCGCGGTCTCCGCGCTTCGATGTTAATTTGCCCCCAGGTGGGCCAAGTCCCGGGGGCATGGTGGGAGGGGTTAAATTTAATGTGGGGGCCCCTAAGGCCCCCAAGCCCCGAGGACTGCCACCCCTGGGGCTTTAAAAATAATGGTGCGGGAGGGCTCTTGGCCCTCCCGCAACCCGAGGACCGCCACCCCCGGGGCTTATTATTTTGACTTGTGTGGGGGGGCTCTAAAGATTTGAATATGGGGGTCCGTTACGGACCCCCAAAGCCCCGGGGACCACCACCTCCCCGGGCTGTGAAATAGTTGGGAGGGGGCCCGCGCGGCCCCCTCCTCGAGCCCTTCATGGCCCTGGGGACCGCCACCCCTAGGGCCGGCTCCTGCAGTGTCCAGGGGTGCCTACCCCGGGACACTGTAGTTTGCTATGACAGGACGGGAGCCTCGCGGCTCCCGTCCTGTCATAGTAAACTTAGTTTGCATTTTGAAAGAGAGAGCAGGAAA
>CAWUFW010006239.1:835000-990000 GCA_963921515.1 Calotriton arnoldi | reverse complement strand
GAACTAAAAAAACTTTAGAAATTCACAAAAAAAGCAAAGGTTACAGGGACGTACATAAAGTATAACTGGAGGAGATGCATTAGTTTGTGCCTCAGAGAGATGTTACGGAGAGGCGTGGGGCGAGATGGGGGCTATGTTTTTAATAAAGGACAGAGCTGACCGCCTGCTTTGCAAGCCAGCAGTCATCATTTTTAAAGCAGGTGCAGCAGCGACTTCTCGCAGTGCCCCACAGTTCCTCTGCTTCTTTTTGTCACAAGGAAGTTGGTCTGAGTTTCCTAAAAGATTCTATCACACTACAGCCGTTGTTGCTCTGGGTAAGAATTTGGAATAATCCAGAGGCTGATTTCTGTAGGACAATATTAGCAGACTGTATGAAACTGGATAACAACTTAGACATACCCTGGTTAAGGTTTATCAAAACGAGCTTTGCTAAGCTGGGAGTTTCAGAATATTACACAAACCCTGAAACTATGAGAAATGTGTCACCTGCCAGAATCAAATCACTTTTTTATCAAAGTCTTGAGCAGCCAAGTGCAATGTGTACTTTAGAGCCTTTTTCTGAGCCACAAATACAACTTGTCCTTTATCTGCAAATATAGATTTAAATGAAAGGTGGAAATGTTTGCTGACCAGGTTCCGTTTAAACACGATAAATGTTTTGGCTGCTTTTCCTATCCAGGGCTCATGGTTTTCTTCACTCCCTGTCTGCCCTTGTGACAGTTTTTTTTCTGTCAAAGCACTAAGCACTTTATCTTATTTCGTAAATTCTATACTCCCCAGAGGAGGCAGTTCATTCGTCCATTACTGCTAGCAGCAGGGATTAGAGTCCATTAATAGGCAATGGATTATTTACTCTCCTTAGGAACTACAGAGATCATATTTGGTATTTTAAACTATATTTTAACTGTTTTTAAGATCCGTAGTAAATACTAGGCATTTTATTAGTCTGTATTTTATTGCTTATGCTCATCTGTTTTTTTTTTTTTTTATAAATGAAAATGTATGTATGCAATCTTTTATGGCTCGTTTTGAGTCGAATAAACTATATCTGAATGAGGTGTAGCAGCACATGGGTCCAAGGGTCGGGGGGCTGCATCACAGTTATGACTGTCTTACTTTAGACAGGAACATGGAGGATCATTTTGCTTGATGGCATTAGGACTCGGAGCACCATTGCTGTAAAATAGGGGGCAACATGTGGGAGCTCATTTATTTTAGAAAGTACAGAGAGCCGGTTTGAAGACTGAAGTGATGGTGAGGGATAGCGGGCAAGGGGTGAGTGGCAGGGAAGACAGCCTGCTACTCAGGCCGTTAGCTATCATTTGTGCAGCAGAAGCAGGAATATGTGATGCTCACAACACCCCAATTATCAGGGGCAGTGTTTTTAGTCAATTTCTGTTTGACGCATTTACTCTTTTATAGGTCTTACTTTTAGCGTGGATCATAAGCTACAGAAAAAGTATCCCTGAAATGGTCTCATAAGTTCTACCCCTCCCACTCCGCCAATCCTCGCCATAAATCTTTGGAGGGGGCTAGACTTCAAAACATTTTACTAATGAGGACCTGGTGCAAAGAAAGTGACCTCTGCCATAGGGTATGGTTCTAGGGGGAGAACTAGGTAGGCCCCTGCTGCGCAACTTCAGTTTCCAGCCATTGTTTGAGGAATGAAAGCCTGTCATGTGTGGTTCTCTAGACCTGTCTGTGAGGTCTTGGATTGTGTCCTCAATTTAGTACATTGTTGCAGTTGTGATATGGTCATTTCGGTCTCTTTGCCTCTGTCAGACAACTTCCTCTGTTGGAATTCTAATGCCTGATTTGTAAACGATATCGTTTCCAGAATGTTGTCTAGTTTGTCTACCTTTGTAGATTCTTGGGTCGTTTTGACATCTACTGGTTCCTTCCTGATGATGATTGTAGGAAGGTGGAATCTGACTATATGGTTGCCCCCACTTTTTTCCTGGTGTTTTGCTGGTTTATGACTTAGTTGGACTGGGATCCTGCTATTCAGGGCCCCAGTCTATCTGTTCTCTCTAAACGATTTGGAGTGCACTCTAGGTGCACTAGTGATTGGATACTGTGGTGCCTTATGAGTCCCTAGTATATGGTACCTTAGGTGCCAAGGGCATAGGTACTTCACAGGCCTACCAGGGGCTGAAGCATGTATTATGCCACCCCTGGGAAGCAGACTAAATCTGACACCACAGGCCTGCTACTGCAGCCTGGGTGAGGTGGTGTTAGCACTCCTCACAGAGCTATAGGTTCCCTATATCTCCCCTGCACACACATTTGAACCTATCAGTCACCCCTAAGGCAGGCCCTATCAATCCTGAGGGCAGGGTGCGTGGTCTCTAATGTGAGGGGGTGCCTCTGCCTGAGCAGGGCCCCTCTGCAGCTCTCAGAGTCCATTCTCTGGTGCTGTTTGTGGATGCGGTTAAACCATATACTCCTAAGTGCATTATATCCTCGCGGTAAAATGCTAACTTTGGAATGGCTGCATCAAAACATGTCTTGTTTGGTGTCAAACATCTTGGAATACTACCCCCCCCCCGCCAATTCTGGCGGCGGGGGTAGCATTCCACCCTTCTAGAGGGAGAGACATGTACCCACTGTGGAAACACGGTAGAATCCTAAAGAGCCCTGGCATCACAAAATGGATGCCACCAGCCGCAGACACAGGGCTGCCCTCCTGCTGATGACCGAAACTCGCAGTGGAGGAAGCCCAACAAAAGGTATCCTGTCACAGGGAGGTGTGACCACCTCCCAGACAGGGTTTAGTGTATTGGGGCTGGGTGGGTGCACTCTTAGAGTGCTTTGAAGGCCTGCACTGCGGGAGCAGAAGAAGGCTCCTCTGTGCATATGCCAGTTCAAACCGGCTCAGGGGCTACCTGCCCCTGCTCTGGCGCGAAACTGGACAAAGGGGTGGGTGTAGCCACCCACTCCCCTGACCCTCCCATAGGTGGGGTCTTAGAGCTAGTCCCTCCCTTCCTTGTTAGTATAAGGTAGGGAGCTCTTCAACCTGAAGTTTAGATATCCCTGGACGACACTCTGAAGAAGAATCCTGGCCCTTCGACGTTCCACTACCTTTGGAAGACAGAAGAATCTCCCTTGGAGTCAAGGAGTGACTCCCCTGCTTGGCAGGCACCAAAACCTACAAACGACGGTCGCAAACTACGCCGCTCCCGCGGGAGTCCGAAGTCCCTGCAGCCCAAGAAGTGGATTTTCTGACTTCTCCAAGGCCATCGTGAGTCCCCAGCGAAGCTGAGGCAAGTGGACCCCACGAGTGACGAGGAACCGCGACCCCTGGGTACCGTGCACTATTGTCGGGTGCAACCCTCCACAATGTTCTACGAACTTGTGCATTGGACCACGTGTGGTCCCAACCTTCAGCAGGAATCCCTCCGCAGATCAGAGGCCTACACCGTCCCGAGTGACCGTGGGCCCCTGTTGAGCGAATCCTCAAGAGGCGTCTTCGCGATCCCTTGCCAGCCGGCTTGTGGGTCCCCAGAAGACTTCTTCAAGAAACCAAAGGGCTCCCCTGGTTGCTCCAGGCCTGCCCTGACTTACCCTTGCTGGGTGAGTTCCCCAGACCTTGCTGGTCTGCGCCATCGACTTTTCTTCACTTCCACGAGACTTGCTGCTACCAAGGCTTGTTGGCTCCAATCGAGTTGCCGACACCACAGTAAGCTGCAGACATCGTGGGACACGCCGAATCCAGCTCCTGGTTGTCGTCGACGCCTCCTGGATCTTGTGGCTGAAGAGTCAAGGCAACCGTGATCGACCTGAATTCTGCGACGAAGGTGGGCATCCATCTTCCTTGCCCCGGGTCACTGCCAAGTGACTTTGAACACTGTCCCCTCTGCTTTCAGGTCATCCTTCTTCCGAGTCCAGGCTTGGATTCCACCTGACACTTCTACAGCAACCGCAAGCAGCAAGTCTTCTTTGTTCGCCATTGAAAACGACGCCGCGGCCCGACACCAAAGGACACCAATGCACCCGGCTTCCCTGGGTGAGGTAACTCCAGCACTACGGTGCTCCTGTGGGTGTGGGCCCTAGAACTACTTACCCTGTAAGTGACTTGCTTGTAGGACCATCAGAAGTATCCTAAAACTCTTTATTTCCAACCGCGACTTGCCCCATTGAAGTCAACGGCGATCCGCGCCTGTGTATCCACACTGCACGCGTCCACCGTGGGTCCTTTACTTACCTGCCTTGGGTGGTTTCGTGAGGCCCCAGCACTTCTGAAGGCCCTAGGCCTTGTCTCCCTGCAAATCGTTGGTTCTAAGTCTCTTGCTTCGTATATGGTCTGGTACGCCCCTAGGGCCCCAGCCATATTGTGCTTAATTTATTGAGAACTGTTGATTTGTGCATATGTTCCTGACTTCTAATCTCATAAAGAGATTAGTAGAGAGTTGTTTATTAATAAATACATGTTAGAAATGGGGGTCTCTAGTTGGCAATGGCGGGCCACTGTCCAAGTAGGGACCCTTCTTCCTAAGTCAGAGTGAGAGGGCTACCCTCTTTAATACCCCTGCTCAACCCTGTGGTAACGTAGCACGAGCAGGTAGGCTTATCTCAGAGGCAGGGTGTGAAGCATTTATGATCATACACAGTAACACAATGAGGAACACTACAAAGGGACACCACACAAGTAGTTATTATAAAAAAATAAGTATCTTTATATAAAGGCAGATTTATCACAAGACCAATAACTGTAAAAGCCACAATACTGTCAAAAATAGGATAGCTGTTGAAGGGCTGTCAAAAATAGTTCAAAGGTTGCAAAAATAAGGTTCAAGTTCAAAGCAGTGGTCTCTGCGACCCTTTCTTTCACAAAGTACCTGGGTTTAGTTGCAAAACCAACAAAGTGTCGCAAAGAAGCTGTAGCGATGATTCTCGGCACGCGAGGCCGGCGATGCGTTGAAATCCTTGCCGCAAGGGAGGATGATGCGCCGATCTGCGGGATGCGTGCGGAGACGATGCGACAAACTTCTGCACGCTGGACCACCGATGCGATGACTTTCTTGCCGCGTGGGAGAAGTCGATGCGGTGATCCTGTTGCGCTGTGCGATCGTGTTGCGATGCGAAGACAAGACGCTCCGCGAGGAGCGACGAAATTCGGTGTGATGCGATCAAAGTGGCGAACGCACGGCGTCCGCACTGCGATGTCTCGAAGCGATGATTTCTGTCAGGGTTGCGAGTGCGCGGCGACAGCAGCGCGATGATCTTTCCAGCGCGTCTCGGCTGCAGCGGCTCGCAAGGGGCGTCAGCGATGGTTTCGGGTTGCGGGCCCTCGGCGGCAGCAGCGCGATGATTTTCCCAGCGCTCTCGACTGCAGCGGCCCGCAAAGATGCGTTAGCGTCGATTTCTTACCCTCTTCTCTCTGATGCAAACTAGAGGCCCTGGAACTCACAGGAGCCTCCTCAGCAGATAGCAGTCCTCGCAGGGAGGAAGCAGGAGGTTGGTGGTGGAGTCTGTTGTGCCTGAGACTCCAGCAGGAGGCTAGCTCTTTTCCTAGCCCTTGGGTGATTGCTGTACAAAAATAAAAGTTCTCTCAATAGTTCCTTTTCCTCTTCTTCAAGGTCCAGTGGTCACTGCTGCAGGCCAGTGCAAGAAACAACACACAAGCACAAGGACAGTCACTTCCTGCAGATTCCTCCAGTGGCACGGACAGAGTTTCCTCTCCAGATCCAAAAGCAATACAAAAGTAGGGGTTTGAGCACAGATATTTATACCCCAAAAGCCTTTGATCCTTGAAGCTACCAGTCCCTGAACCTAGCCAGAACCAGTTCTGCTCAGGCCTGGAGCACTTTGTTTACCAGGCTGCATCCTTCCTTTCAGAAAGAGGGGGTCTGCTAGCAGACACACAGTGGGAGGTGGAGCCAGCATTCACCTTGCCAGGCACAGCCCTATTCAGATCAAAGAGCCACCCTTCCCCACACTCTAAATGCAGATCTCTCTATTCCACCAAGGTCTGACTCAGCCTGTCCTGCCCCTCTAAAACCAGACAGCCAATACACATAACGGCAGAGCACACTGGAAGGCTTAGGCAAGAAAATACCTACTTTCTAAAAGTGGTATTTTCAAACACAGAATATAAAAATAAACTTCACTAAAAGGTGTATTTTAATATTCTGAGCTCAGGCATACTAAATTCGTTTTTCTACCATGTCCCTGGGGTCAGTTAGGACTATAGCATGTAATAGTCAAACTGCCCATTCTAGCCTATGAGGAACAGGTAGCCTTACAGTAGTGAAAAACGAAATGGTGCATAATTCACTACCAGGACATGCTACACACACCCAGGCATGTCCTACCTTACACATACAATGCACCCTACCCGAGGGGCGACTTACAGGATGCCAAGGGAAGGTTCAGGGGCTGGGAAGTGGTTGCACTTCACAGCCAAGATGGCAGTTCTGGACTGCACACAGACACTGCAGTGGCAGGTCTGAGACACACTTTAAAAGCTGCTTCTGTGGGTGGCGCAAACCAGCGCTGCATGCCCACCAGCAGCATTTGGTTTACCAGCCCTGGGCACACACAGGCCACACTACTAGGGACTAACAGGTAAACCAAATAAGCCAATAAGGGATATACCAATTCACATAGACATATTTACCAAGGGAGAGCATATGCACTTTAGCACTGAACAGCAGTGGTAAAGTGCCCAAAGTCATAAAACCAACAGAAACAGGTCAGCAAAAATACAGGAGGCAGGCAAAAAGTTTAGGGGTGACCCTGCAAAAGGGCCATTTCCAACACAACCCCCTTCCAGCCAAAACGCAGGGTAGACCAATCACTACTTTGATGGGCTTCCCTGCTTGAAGCGATAGAACACGGAACTGGCCCGCAACTGCAGGGGCATATGCCAGCTCTACTCCAATCTGAACCCTGGTGGATCCCTCTGTCCACCCTCCCAGGGCCCACTAAGATAACCAATGGGGAACTCTGCCCCTCACCTGTGGACACCACCTGTGCAGCACCTAACCTTAACTGGCCCCCACGTGTGTCCCAACAGATAAACAACAAGCCCCAGTAATCACTGACAGTAGTCAGTGATGAAATCAAGCCCTATACCTCTCAGGGCTCTCAAACTTTTGTGGCATCAGAGAGTGAGGGGCAGTAACCCCAGGTGCCTGGCACCTTTTGTACACTCTCCCTCCTGTCAGGTCAGGCAAAGCACCCGGACACTGACCCACCAGCCCTGGGCCTGTACCCAGCGGCTGGGCCAGAGACTGGGGTGGGCTCTCCCACACCCGGTCCTCCTCTTTGGGGCTCGGTACCCTCCCACCTGGAGCGATACCCCCTTCCAGAATTGTCAGGGCACCTGAGGCAGGTGTCCTGCATAGTCCGCCCACCAGTTCAGGGGTTCTATCCTGCAACTGGTATCCCAGCATAGGGTCTGTACCCTTAGACTGGGCGGAGGTCAGGGGTGAGGCTGCCCTCTCCCCGCCCCCTTTACTGGGGCCCGGCACCCTCCCACCTGGAGAGGTGCCTCCATAACACAAACCGGGAGGGGCACTGTTAGCAGTTGCCCCTTCCTCCAGATCAGGGGGACACCCTGAACCTGGCCCCCAACCTAGGGTCTGTACCCTTGGGCTGGGCCTGTGCCTGGCAACCCAGGACTTCTGGGGGCGTACACCAATTCCCCCAAGGAAAATACACTCTTCCACTAGTTCAGGGCCTTGTCCTGCAACTGATCCATCAACCTGGAAAAACCCTCAGGTGGTACTGGGGTCAGAGGCGAGGACTCCCTCCCTCTGCACCCCCTTCCAGCATACTGCACCCTCCCACCTGGAGTGGTGCTTTTAGAAAAGAAAATGGTCGGGACACTGCTTACAGTTGTCCCTTCCTCCAGGTCAGACAACACCTGGACCTGACTTACCATCCCAGGGACCAACCCCTGTGCTTGAACAACTGCCTGGCCAACCAGGACTTCCTGGGGAGCACACAGGCCCCCTCAAGGGAAACACACCCCTCCACCAGTTCAGGGCCTGGACCCTGCAACTGACCTACCAACCGGAAAAAACCCGCAGGTTGCACCGGGGTCAGAGGCGAGGACTCCCTCCCTCTGCACCCCCTTCCAGCATACTGCACCCTCCCACCTGGAGTGGTGCTCTTAGAAAAAATGGTCGGGACACTGCTTACAGTTGTCCCTCCCTCCAGGGCAGACAACTCCTGGATCTGACTTACCAACCCAGGGACCAACCCCTGTGACTGAACAACTGCCTGGCCAACCAGGACTGAAGTGGTGTCACCATGGTCACTCCTAGGGGATCAGCCCTTCTGACTGGCCCCTGACCCACTGGCTCTTCCACTGGGGACTTCTTCCCCCTTTCATCCCTCAGACTGGACTTCCGTACCCTCCCCTAGGAGTGGCACTGCCAGGCACAAGAACTGATGGAGGCCTGACTACAGGCACTCCCAGCTCACCTAACACTGGGGTACCCCCCACAATGGACGGTCCATCCAGACAGACTAGGCTCCCTACCTGGTGTTCCCTCATGGAACCATCCAGTCCTGGGGACTGAGGCTGGGGCACTTTGGGACCTATCCCAGTCTCACTCCTGCTCCCACGAGACAGGATGTGAGGCCCTACAACCTCCTCACAACAAGGGGACCCAGCTGTAACACTCGTAACCTTTCCCAGCACTCTGGGTTGGAAAACTTCTGAACCACTTCTCTTAGGGTCATTCCCTAATGCCTCTACAGAGCCTCTGGTACTCACCCAGAGGTCTGCCTCCTGCGCAAGTTCCCTAGGATCAGAGAACTCGCACTCTAACACATGTTGGTTTAGCTCTGGAAAATAGGAACTCACAATATGCTCTCCCACAATTGGATTACACAGTTCCACGCAGGTGCTAACCTTTACCTCACAATCCAGTGTCTCACACACGTACCCCACACCACTCTCTTGAAGTGGGCGAGACATTAACTGACTGTCTCTATCACTCAACCCACACTCTTCTGGGCAGTCCTCACACTCATACACCAGGACTTCAACCACGGGGGAACCCCTCTCCCTGCACCTCTCATCCAGAGTCGGTAGAGTATCCCTCCTTTCACTAGGACTATGGGCCCCTGCGCTAGTTCCCCAATCCACCTCAGGGCCACTGCATATTAATGGGGCTACCTCATATCCTTGAATCCCCTGGTGTAGATCAACCCCCTCCTTCAAGTCAGGTGCTACATCTCTGGGTGGGGGTACTACACTGTCATCACCATACACTTCAATTTTGCTGCCACCACTGGACCCCACCCTCTCCGGGGAATCCAGACAATTAAAACTGTGCTCCAGGGGTAACCTACCCTCTTGAGCTAACTTCTCCTTTTCTGCTATCTGCGCTCGGTGCGCCTCCAGCTGTGCAATCTCTATTTGGAGCCTCTCCAATTCCAGCTGGTACTCCCTCTCCCCCTGTCTGTCCAACTCCTCTGGGGACCATGAAGGGGATTGGGCACTACCCTGTGCACTAGATCCAGCAAGGGACTCCCTACCTATGGGTTACTTCCCGCCTGTCCCCCAACTCCTCTGGGGACCATGAGGGGAATCTGGCACTACCATAGGCACTAGGCTCATCAAGGAACTCCCCACCTATGAGATATTCCATAACACTTTCTTCCTCCTCTTCAGACTCTCTAGAGCCACCCTCAGACCAACTACCCTCTGGGTAGGTGTACTGGGACTCCAAGAATCTCCATCTGTCTTGTTGCCAAAGTCTCAGGGATGTCTGCAGGGATAGCTGAGTCTCCTTCCTACTCACTGCTAAGCCCCTCTCCTCACAGAACCCCCTTAGCTCCTCTAGACTGTAGGTTAACAGATCATCTATATAAAAGGTAGGTCTCATTTCAGTAAGACCCATTGTAGCAATAACTGGCAATATCAATAATAACAAAAATAGGCTTGCCCGTTGTAACAATCACGGGCAATATCAATAAAAGATAGAAGACCACTTCTCAAGAAAATGTATGCGGGTAAAAAATCACCGGCAATATCAATAAAACATAGGCTTGCCCATTGTAACAATCACGGGCAATATCAATAAAAGATAGAAGAGAACTTCTCAAGAAAATGTATGCGGGTAAAAATCACCGGCAATATCAATTACAATATAGGATCCAACAATTCTCAAAAATGTATGCGGGTACTATTACCTGGCAATATCAATAAAACATAGGCTTGCCCATTGTAACAATCACAGGCAATATCAATAAAAGATAGAAGAGAACTTCTCAAAAAATGTAAGCGGGTGAAGAATCACCGGCAATATCAATCACAATATAGGATCCTAAAAACTCTCAGAAATGTGCGTGGGTGAAAAATCACCAGCAATATCAATCACAATAGGGGATCAAAAACTTTCAATAAATGTGCGCGGGTGAAAAATCACCGGCAATATCAATCACAATACAGGATCCCAAAAACTCTCAGAAATGTGCGTGGGTGAAAAATCACCAGCAATATCAATCACAATAGGGGATCAAAAACTTTCAATAAATGTGCGCGGGTGAAAAATCACCGGCAATATCAATCACAATACAGGATCCCAAAAACTCTCAGAAATGTGCGTGGGTGAAAAATCACCAGCAATATCAATCACAATAGGGGATCAAAAACTTTCAATAAATGGGCGCGGGTGAAAAATCACCGGCAATATCAATCACAATATAGGAGCAAAAAAAACAATTCTCAAAAAAAATGTATGCGGTACGTTATGGTCTGCACTCACTAGTAGTGTACACTATAATTACTGTATGCGATCATAAATGCAAGTCCAGATCCTCACCGCTGACCACCAATGTTAGAAATGGGGGTCTCTAGTTGGCAATGGCGGGCCACTGTCCAAGTAGGGACCCTTCTTCCTAAGTCAGAGTGAGAGGGCTACCCTCTTTAATACCCCTGCTCAACCCTGTGGTAACGTAGCACGAGCAGGTAGGCTTATCTCAGAGGCAGGGTGTGAAGCATTTATGATCATACACAGTAACACAATGAGGAACACTACAAAGGGACACCACACAAGTAGTTATTATAAAAAAATAAGTATCTTTATATAAAGGCAGATTTATCACAAGACCAATAACTGTAAAAGCCACAATACTGTCAAAAATAGGATAGCTGTTGAAGGGCTGTCAAAAATAGTTCAAAGGTTGCAAAAATAAGGTTCAAGTTCAAAGCAGTGGTCTCTGCGACCCTTTCTTTCACAAAGTACCTGGGTTTAGTTGCAAAACCAACAAAGTGTCGCAAAGAAGCTGTAGCGATGATTCTCGGCACGCGAGGCCGGCGATGCGTTGAAATCCTTGCCGCAAGGGAGGATGATGCGCCGATCTGCGGGATGCGTGCGGAGACGATGCGACAAACTTCTGCACGCTGGACCACCGATGCGATGACTTTCTTGCCGCGTGGGAGAAGTCGATGCGGTGATCCTGTTGCGCTGTGCGATCGTGTTGCGATGCGAAGACAAGACGCTCCGCGAGGAGCGACGAAATTCGGTGTGATGCGATCAAAGTGGCGAACGCACGGCGTCCGCACTGCGATGTCTCGAAGCGATGATTTCTGTCAGGGTTGCGAGTGCGCGGCGACAGCAGCGCGATGATCTTTCCAGCGCGTCTCGGCTGCAGCGGCTCGCAAAGGGGCGTCAGCGATGGTTTCGGGTTGCGGGCCCTCGGCGGCAGCAGCGCGATGATTTTCCCAGCGCTCTCGACTGCAGCGGCCCGCAAAGATGCGTTAGCGTCGATTTCTTACCCTCTTCTCTCTGATGCAAACTAGAGGCCCTGGAACTCACAGGAGCCTCCTCAGCAGATAGCAGTCCTCGCAGGGAGGAAGCAGGAGGTTGGTGGTGGAGTCTGTTGTGCCTGAGACTCCAGCAGGAGGCTAGCTCTTTTCCTAGCCCTTGGGTGATTGCTGTACAAAAATAAAAGTTCTCTCAATAGTTCCTTTTCCTCTTCTTCAAGGTCCAGTGGTCACTGCTGCAGGCCAGTGCAAGAAACAACACACAAGCACAAGGACAGTCACTTCCTGCAGATTCCTCCAGTGGCACGGACAGAGTTTCCTCTCCAGATCCAAAAGCAATACAAAAGTAGGGGTTTGAGCACAGATATTTATACCCCAAAAGCCTTTGATCCTTGAAGCTACCAGTCCCTGAACCTAGCCAGAACCAGTTCTGCTCAGGCCTGGAGCACTTTGTTTACCAGGCTGCATCCTTCCTTTCAGAAAGAGGGGTCTGCTAGCAGACACACAGTGGGAGGTGGAGCCAGCATTCACCTTGCCAGGCACAGCCCTATTCAGATCAAAGAGCCACCCTTCCCCACACTCTAAATGCAGATCTCTCTATTCCACCAAGGTCTGACTCAGCCTGTCCTGCCCCTCTAAAACCAGACAGCCAATACACATAACGGCAGAGCACACTGGAAGGCTTAGGCAAGAAAATACCTACTTTCTAAAAGTGGTATTTTCAAACACAGAATATAAAAATAAACTTCACTAAAAGGTGTATTTTAATATTCTGAGCTCAGGCATACTAAATTCGTTTTTCTACCATGTCCCTGGGGTCAGTTAGGACTATAGCATGTAATAGTCAAACTGCCCATTCTAGCCTATGAGGAACAGGTAGCCTTACAGTAGTGAAAAACGAAATGGTGCATAATTCACTACCAGGACATGCTACACACACCCAGGCATGTCCTACCTTACACATACAATGCACCCTACCCGAGGGGCGACTTACAGGATGCCAAGGGAAGGTTCAGGGGCTGGGAAGTGGTTGCACTTCACAGCCAAGATGGCAGTTCTGGACTGCACACAGACACTGCAGTGGCAGGTCTGAGACACACTTTAAAAGCTGCTTCTGTGGGTGGCGCAAACCAGCGCTGCATGCCCACCAGCAGCATTTGGTTTACCAGCCCTGGGCACACACAGGCCACACTACTAGGGACTAACAGGTAAACCAAATAAGCCAATAAGGGATATACCAATTCACATAGACATATTTACCAAGGGAGAGCATATGCACTTTAGCACTGAACAGCAGTGGTAAAGTGCCCAGAGTCATAAAACCAACAGAAACAGGTCAGCAAAAATACAGGAGGCAGGCAAAAAGTTTAGGGGTGACCCTGCAAAAAGGGCCATTTCCAACAATACATATATATTTGATATATATACCTGTGTGGTGTCTTTTCATTTGGCGATTCATGAGATTATGTGGTAAAACAAGCTGCTTTACATTCCTTCAAGACTTAGCCTGAAGGCTGCTCTCCACAGCTACCACTAGGATAGCTTTCTATAAAGGTTGTCTTAAACCTATCTACCATAAGAGTCGAATTGTACTGGTGCAAGGTGTCCACTTTAATTAGTGAACAGCATATACCAGGCCAACCTCTCACAATGATGGATTTGTTTGATCAATTTGTTTCTCTGTACCTTTATTCATCCTTCATAACCCTGATAATTAGTTGTACAATGTGGTCTGAAGGGAAAGGCTGGGGGTGCTTGATGTTCTAGTTTCTGGCACCCTGTGCTCTTGCTTTGGCCTAGCAGCTACTCTTTGCAACTTTCTTGGGTTAGATTCCTCCTTGGGAGGTCCCTTGTCACAAGTACTGGATTCAGTTCTGCCCAGGTATTTATCCATCCTAGAATCTTTGTGCTTCCCATCCCAGTTTCAGCCTCGCTTTGTGTGTGGTTTACCTAGGAGACCTTTTTTTGTCCCCTTCCTTCTGGCATATTGCTTATGTGGGAATCCCTGACCAATTTTTGGGTGATCCTTGAGCTCCCCGCCTCTTTTATATGGCATTTTCCATTTTAAGCTGCTTTGAAGTCCATTCGGCGCTGCCCTGCCCCGCCCTGCTTCTGCTGACACAGACTTCTTGATAATGAGGCTGCAGCAAAGTAACTACACTTATATGCTGAGCGGTAGCGGATCAAAAGAGTGCTGTCTCCTCCACCTGTAGTTCGGTACCCGCCTACACTCACTGCTGCAACAGAAACAATTCTGATTCACTAGGTGGGAGAGTTACTCTCCCACAGGACAGCCACCTCTACAGACCACTCTTCTCTACGGGTCTCACGCCATCATGTCCTTGTCTTTTTATTGCCTTTTTCAATAGCGTGACGTTAGAATTCTTTATGATGCGGCAACCTCTTCTTACTTTTCAACTGTGCTGGTTTTGTCCAATCCCAGACCATAAATAACGATTTTATTAACAAAGCCTTGTATATTGCTAGTCTTGTTGTTCAAACGATTGGTCAGTTATTATCACAAGATCAGTAGTTTTGCAGTCTGATTTTAAGCTGCCAGTGGCCTTGAGTGAACCAGGCAGAGCAGCTGTGCCGGCAATAACTGTTAATTGCTTCACGTTCTTTAGCTTCACAGACTTTCAGACCCCTACTGCCCCAGTGTTCCTATGAGGGAAGTGACTCGTACTCTTTCAGCTCGAGCACACAGTGTCTTTATAGTGACAAGATGAGATCCTTAATGCTATTTGTGTTTTATTGTACATGCAGAAACTAACTGAGAAACTATTTTAAACCAATAGGTATTAAAGCTTGAGCAGAAACTGATGCAGGAACACCTGTGATAAATCAACTGAAGAATGACACTGCTAAAAATGGAATGAAAAGCATGTGAAGGTGCACCAGAAACCACGTTAGAAGCGACACACGGTCGAAAACTAATCAGGAACTGAGTGATGTGAAATTACAGAATGTGAAAATGGTGTGAGTCATCCATCAAATATGTGATCACATCATGAGAAGCATCTCAGAAATGAAACCAGTTTACTGAATCCCGGACTCTTTGGAGCTATAGATTTTTCCTCCTATTACCTGACACAATGCCTACTGAAGAACTACTGTGTGGGCGCTAATGTGTACAATATCTGATCCAGAAGGTTGTTCTAAACGTGAGAGAAGCATTTGAGTAATGATGTCAGTGCACGTAATGTAGGGGACCTCACTAGTGACAGCCCAGAGTTTACTAACCACAGCTGACAGCCATCTGAGCTTTCTGTACACAGTTGATAGAACTTACTGTCCTAAGCTTATTATCCACAGCTGGCAGTGTTTACTTGCCTCAGCTGTTAGAGCCTAGTATCCACAGATAAGAGATTTTCATCCTCAGAGGAGAACTTACTTTACTTTTTTGTGCTGACCGAGCTTATAGGCGACAGCGCTTACGACCCACAGTTTACAGACTACTATACACAAGAGAATGCCTCTAAGTGAGAAAGTACATCAGTGCTCTGAATGTGACAAAAGGTTCAGGTTCAAGCACCAACTTATCGTCCATGAGAGAATACATACAGGTGACAAGCCCTTCCAGTGCTCTGAATGTGGGAAAAGGTTCAGGTTAAAGCACCAACTTATCATCCATGAGAGAATACATACAGGCGACAAGCCCTTCCAGTGCTCTGAATGTGGAAAAAAGTTTAATTATAAAGCCTACCTACTCTACCATGAGAGAACACATACAGGTTACAAGCCATACCAGTGCTCGGAATGTGGGAAAAGGTTCAGGTTAAAGCACCAACTTATCATCCATGAGAGAATACATACAGGCGACAAGCCCTTCCAGTGCTCTGAATGTGGAAAAAAGTTTAATTATAAAGCCTACCTACTCTACCATGAGAGAACACATATAGGTTACAAGCCATACCAGTGCTCGGAATGTGGGAAAAACTTCTGCCAGAGAGGGCAGCTTTCTGTCCATGAGAGAACACACACTGGTGAGAAACCCTATCAGTGCTCTGAATGCAACATTAGTTTCAGTAATAAAGCCAATCTGACAGAACATGAGAAAACACATACAGGGGAAAAACCTCATCAGTGCATTAAGTGTGGGAAAAGGTTCAGCCAGAAAGGTGGTCTTACTGTTCACATAAGAAGACACACAGGAGAGAAGCCATATCAGTGCAGTGAATGTGGGAAAAGGTTCCAGACAAAGGATCATCTCTCTATCCATGAAAGAATCCATACAGGCGAGAAACCCTTTCATTGCACTGAGTGTGATAAAAGCTTTTGTCAACGAAGTGACATGAAAAAACATTTAAGAAAGCACGCAGGTGAAAAACCATTTCGAGACAATAAATATAGGACAGGCAACACTGTGCATAGAAGAACACACATAAGTGAGAAGAAACATGTTTGTACTGAATGTGGGAAAGGATTTAGGCTTAAGAGGATTCTTACCGTCCATTTAAGAGTGCATACAGGTGAGAAACCTTATCAGTGCTTAGAATGTAGCAAACGTTTTAGTTCTAGTGATACACTGAAAATTCATGAGAGAATCCATACAGGTGAAAAACCGTATAGGTGCAGTGAATGTGGGAAAAGTTATCGTCAACTTGGGAATCTACTTAAGCACAAAAGAAGAGTACACACAGGAAGAGAAAAACTACATCACTGTACAAAATGTGGGAAAAGCTACTTTGACAAAGGCCAACTTACACGACATGAAAAAACACACACAGGTGAGAAACCATGTCAGTGCAGTGAATGTGGGAAAAGATTCCGTGATAACGTTTCTCTAATCCAACATGAGCGAACGCATACTGGTGAGAAACCTTATCAGTGCGCTGAATGTGGGAAAAGCTTTAGATGGGTAGGACATCTTAATGTCCACAAGCGTTGTCATAATGGAGAAAAGCCTTATCAATGCACTGAATGTGGCAAATGTTTCAGCCGTAAGGACCACCTTACTAGTCACGAAAGAATACATACAGGGGAGAAACCTTATCAGTGCACTGAATGTGACAAAAGCTTTAGCCAGTAAATTCAATCTTACTCTGCATCAGAGGACGCACACTGGTGAAAAACCTTATACTTATAAGCTTCAGTTATCAGGGAGATCTTAGGAAACATGAGGGGATACATTCTGTAGATAAACGTTACAAGTGTACAGAATGTGGGAAAGGGTTTACTCAGAAAAGATGTCTTACTTCCCATCACAAACAACATATGGAAAAGAAAACAAAGACCTGACGTCTAATAAGCTACAAAATATAGGATGGAAAACTGAAGCTTGAAATAGTCTTGTACTCCTTATAATACAGAACAGCATCTTCAAGAATCAAGTTTGCATTGTTACATATATATATAAAAAATTTAACACCGGTCCGGAGACAACTTATGTGCAAGAACATTCGCCATACAATGAAACTTTTAAAAAGTCTGGAATGATGTCTTAATGTGAAAAGGAAACCAAAGTCATAGCAAAGATGAAGTGCAAACATTTGGAAACCTTGCATTGGTAAACTAAAGTTTGGAAGTAATGGTTTGCTGACGCATACTTCTAACCGCAGATTTCTCACCTAGTGATTCCTCACTTTGCAAATCTCTCCAACACCTGACTAGATCTGGAACCTCCCACAGTAACTCCTGCCCAGCAGTAAATGGTACCCATGGATTCCATCACAACTCCATCGCACCACAGATCAGGTGGACATAGAGTAGCACATGGGACCCGTTCCTGCCCATTTATGTAGGTTTATCTTTTTCCTGCCTAAAGATGAGGATCTGAAGCTCCGTTCCTGCTGGTTGAAATTTGTCATTTACGTTTTTTTAGAATTAACTGTGTAGGGATGTCATCCCCTAATATGACAGAATTCAAGCCATGCTGTTATAATTTTTTATAATTTTTGTATATTTCATATATAATGGTTGTCCTAGTTTATCTTAATTTATTCACAATGTATGGCTTTAAATGAAAATGCTTTAATCATACACCAGTGAAATGCTTGCTCTGAGATATTGTGATAATAGTGATTACACGAGTAAGTGATTCTAGATGATTTTTGAACATTGGTACATTGGCTTCTCTGTTATTTACTTTCAACAATCTGCGCATAAAGTCTAATAGAAGTACGTAAGAGACAGAGAGGAGACAGAAGCACTAGTTGTTTTTTTAACATGATCTTACAACAATTTCTGCACAAAAAGTTATGAAAGCTCTGAACACGTATTGTGCCCTGAGAGGGCTTTGGACCAGACAGGAGGAGGTGCTGCTGGGGCACAGACGAGACCGTGATATCAACATCTTCCCTTTCAAAGGATACTGCTTCTGCACAATTCATTTGAGTGCAGCTTATTAAAAAACATGGACTGTAACTCTTTCTTCCGCCTAGAACAGAACTCTTTTTGTTCTGCCAAGGTGTATGGGTGTGTATTTCAGGCAGATGATCTAATATGACTCCATAGGATTCCTTCTAGTGCTTAGTTTATCCTTGGCAGCTGAAGGAGGGGTTGGGAAACTAACTTTCTAAAATATGTGCTGGATTTGAATAATCATGTTGCAATACTTCCTTCTTTTCTGTTTGCTTGTAAACATATTGGTTGCTTTCCTGATTGTTTTTTATAGGTGCCACTATTCATGTGTGTACTAGGATAGGTTTTTAACTTTTAATAAAAGTATATAAACGATTATATTGGTATGAATTCCTGATTGTGTTAATTTAGAGAAGAGGTCTTCAAAATGTGGGGCGTGCCCCCTGGGGGGTTTGTAGCTGTATTCTCAGGCAGGCACAAATGCCTCAGCAAAGAGGTGTAATAAAGATCGCCTGGAAGTGCGGCCTCCTTTATTTGGCGGGTTTCCAGGCTGTCTTAATTTACAGACCTTGAAGTGCATAAAAAAGTTTGTGTACTGTGATCCGGAGGGCCATGAAGGCGGAAGTCAAAGAGGTGGCTAAAAAGAACAAACTATTCTGTAAGTATTTTGTGTTTTTTTTTTTTTGTTTGCACATACCTGAATATAAAGTAACCCGCGCAGTGAAATTAAAAATATATGCAAGTTAAACATCTTATAATTCTTTGCAATTAACTATATCTCCCCATGCCAAAAAAAGAATGTGACCCTGTGTGGTGCTCATGTAAAGTGCTCCATTACTTTCAGGTCACGTTTGCACTAAATAAAACTGCAAAAACCATAAATGAATAATCAGTGGGAATTAAGCAATCTCAGATGGTTATTACGATCACTGCAGATGTCTGTGTGTGAGACCAGAAAGGCACAGAATTGAATCCTAGTTGGTGAAGTGTGGAATAGTAACGTATTTATTTATTGTGCTATGAAGCCCCAGCCTGTGACAGAAAGCACTGTGAATATGTAAGTCAATATTTGAAATAGTATTACACACAGTATAAGATAGGATGCCACAATTTTTTAATTTTTTTAATTAGAGTTTTATATAGCGTTGACACAACACGAAGGTATTGGAGCATTTACATAAGCACAACTTATATTACATAAAGTCAGTCATTTGATTTTTTTTTTAGGCACAGGAAGATTGATTTTCCCTGAATCACAGGATGTTGAGCAAAGGCTGGGACTCAAACCTGGTATCCCCAGTCCCAAAGACTGCAGCTCTAGCCGGAATGCCACATCCTGAAGTAGTGTTTGAGATAAAACTAGTGCTTTCAAAATATATATTTTAGCAAAAAGTAATCAGACAGTACATAGAGATTACATTTTAGTAAGTGTCTCATTTACTCTGGAACTCTGCTAATGACACTCTTATATTACCCCTTGAAAGAATAAATCTTTGTAACCATCAAGCTTTAATGGACTTCAACAATTAAAGGCTGGTGAGAAGCCTTTTTCTTCTTTATCTCTTTAGACCCCACCACGCCCTTCACTCTCGGGTAACTGCACCTCAAGGTCCGCATCAACCGTTCAGGGACAGCTGTTTTTGTAAAAAGTGAGTCCAGGGGGTGGCAGGGTAGAGGAGAAACAGTTACATTCAGGTGCAGAGTCCTAATCCTCTGGAGCCCTGGGGCTTCAGAGTAATGCCAGAGGAGAAACAGGAAGGGAACTAGATGGATAGGGTAAAGAATACGGCCCAGAAGAGGGGGCACTATGTGTGGGCTCATTTTTCTGTTTACAAATGAACAGAGACAACTTCTTCAGAGAGATGCCCCCTAGAAACGGGGGTGCTGGAGAAACTGGGCTGAGCACAGGGGGTGGAGCTTATCAGATCATTTCAGCAGTAATTGTTCTGTAGTTCATAGTCCACACTAAATGTGAGATTCATAAAACAGCAAGTACAGCAAACTAAACCAGTAACTGACCCACAAATCCGGCTCCCCATAATGATGGTGTTGTGACCCCTCAGGCTCCTGGGCCCCAGTACAAGTGCTCCTGCTGCACCAATGATAACTGAGGAGTTTAAAAAAAAAAAAAATTAAAGGGCCATCACTATCAGTGCAACAGGTACTGGGGCCAAGTGTGTAAGTGACCACTGTACCCCAATTATATCTGTCTTATTCCGCAAAAGTGGATTGGGGGGTTTTGCTAGCATTAGAGCCCTGGTCACCATTGGTGTTTTTTTCTTCTTAACTCTAAGGAGCAGAAATTATCATTTGTGCTGCAGGTTCAGTGGCAATGGGGCCCCATGGTATGGAGAGCCAACTAAACCCAAGTCATCACGGTTTTGCTATCCTCCTTTGCTTGCATTAGGGCCCAGTGCACACTGCTGTGCCAGTGTAGTTTTTAGCCTCGGAGCAATGGCTCAAGGGAGAGGAATATCAAAACAGAGGATACACCTTAATTTAACCTCAGCGAGATGGTGGGGGGCAAGTTGGGAGCCCTGTTTTTAACAAATGACAGAGGAGACAGCCCGGTTTGCAAGGCAGTAGCTGTCATTAGTGAAGGGACAGAGAGCCTGTTGCTAGTTTGGAGTGACAGTGAGGCAAGGTGCGGAAGGTGTGAGAGGCAGAGCTAATAGCCTGCTACTCAGGGACTCAGTTATCATTAATGCAGGAGGTGCATTTGCATTGGTGCCCAAGAGTGTGAGGGACTCAACACCTCAATTATGTGGAGCAGTATTTTTGGGTCAATTACTGGTTTTGCTGTATTTGCTGTTTTATAAGTCCGATTTAGCTGCAGAAACAATACCACTGTAATGATTTCATAAGCACCAACCCCTGTGCTCAGCCCCATTTCTCCCACTCCTCCAATTCTTGTGGGGGGGGGGGGAGCAGGGGGGCTAAGCAAAAAAGTTTGAAGACCTCTGATCTTGAGTGACAGAAGGTTTGGGATTTACTTCTATTCTCTTTGCAGTCTCAACGATTGATTGTTACCTAACACATAGTTAATCATGTAAATGCTCAGTGGGTTGTGGGATGGTGGCAGGTCAGTCAAAGGACAGATACATTGACATGTTGAAGAAGATTAAGAAGCAAACTGGAAGTTCTTTCACACCCAGATGCCTCTGATCTAGGGAGAGTTCCCAGAGGAGGTTATCATGTTCACATACACCGTCCTCAATGTCCTACCCTTTGCCAAACCTGGAACTGATAAGTCACAAGTTGCTCGGCTATCGGCAGCTGCAGCAAATTGAAGCCTTGAAGGAGGTCATGCTGCAGATCTTCAAAGTGGTTCTGGGTCCCTCTGGTGCACATTCCAGCCCCTCAGATATGCCAGGGTCTCTATTCGAGATTCCACCAGTCGGTCCTTTCCTACCTCTTACTGACCCTGGATGATGTCATCCCACTCCACTTTCAGTGCCGAACGATGACTCCACTCTTTTACCACACGCCCCAACACTCAGTTCTCCATCAACGTTTATCCCTGCTCCATCGGTGCTGGTTCCCGATCCGCTATTGGCTTCAGATTCGGCACCATCTTCAGCAAGAGCCTGTCCAGTGCCCAGATATTGTATCACAAAACCTCAAGCTCAGGCTGATGAGCGTGTACCCACAGCACCTTTACCTCAACAGCAATATTTTCAGAGGACAGAAGACCTTTTTTTTATTAAATCTTTTTATTAAGTTTGTTTAATGCTACATTAACAATCTAGTTTTCATTGGTGCACAGATTAAAAACACAATATTATACAAAAAACGGTCTCAGGTGGCATTCATAGATTCATTAGCTCCTTTTTTTTTTTTATCACCCGCGACCCGCCCATATACAAAAATATATCCTTTCCCACAATGCAGTTAGTCACTACTATCAGTCTCGGATTCATCCATTGGGGGGGCTCACAAATATCACCCTGATAAGTGTTCCATCTTCCTCAAATCTTTGTCCATTTCTTGGGGCACCCTCTATGTATATAAACTGACTTTTCCGCCATCATTGCTAAATCCATGTCCCTGCACCATTGATCAAGGGTAGGGCTAAGACTGGAACCCCATTTTTGTGCAATGTTTCGTTTTGCCACTGTCATTCCCAGGGTGACCCAGTCCTGTGCTGTGGCACCCAAATCCGTAGGGTCCCAGATGTTGAGGAGACAGCATCTCGGGTCTGGTAGAACTGTGATAGTCGTGACCTGGGAGAGTGTACGCATCACCGCCTTCCAATAGCGTGTCGTCTCTGGACATAGCCATATGGTATGATAAAATGTACCCACTTCCCCGCAGTTCCTAAGGCATAGCGGCGTATCCGCTCGGTGTATTCTGTGTAGTAGTGTCCTGGTACAGTATGTGCGGTGCAGGACTTTTAATTGCACTAGTCGAAGTCGCGACGGTATGGAAGCCTCTTTAGGGGATGCCAGTGCCTCCCGGCAGTCAGCCTCGTCTATGTCTCCCAGTTCTAGTTCCCATTTTGCCTTCAACGCCGCTGTGGGGTCTGGGCGATTATTTACTATTTTCTTGTAGGTTTGTGAGATCGCCTTTTTGTGGAGATGGGCCGTCAAGAGTCTGTCCTCTAGTGGGGATGCTTCTTCAGGTCGTGTTCCCGGCGGCAGCAGGGTTTGGAGCGCGTGTCGGACCTGAGTATAGCGAAATAGCTCTGTCGGTGCTAATCCATAAGTGGCCTGTAAATGGGCGAACGTGACTATTTGTCCTTTCTTCCAAAGATCCCCTACTGTCGAGATCCCTAGCAAGTCCCACTTGCTAAAGCCTTTGGTATTGCGCAACATACCTAGTCTCTTCGTATCCCATATAGGCATGGCTTGCGTGACTACTCCTTCCCAGCCTAAGGCTCTTTGTGCCTCGAACCATACGTGTAGCGTGTGGGCTGTTGGGCCCGTGAGGTTATGCCTTTCTTTTTGTTGTAAAGCGCTCCCATGATCCCAGAAGGGGCCAGTAGATGTCTGTCCATTCGATACGCTGGGTCCCCTGGGGGCATGGAGCCAGTAGTTAATTGCCACCAGCTGGGAAGCCCAATAGTAAATTTTAATGTCGGGGAGGGCGATGCCGCCGTCGTACCAGCTTCTAGTAAGTTTATACATAGCTATACGGGAAGTTTTTCCGTCCCAAAGCAGCGTTGTTATTTCGGCATTTATCGCTGCGAAGTATTCCCGGGGGACAGGGAATGGTGTGTTTTGTAGCGCATATAAAAACCTAGGGAGCGCCACCATTTTAAAAAGGGCAGCTCGCCCCAATAAGGTCAACGGCAGCGAGCGCCAATGTGCGACATCACTTTTGAATCTCCTCAAGGGCTGCGTCAGATTTTGTTCAGTGAAGAGTACGCGGTCATGCGTTATGAATATCCCGAGGTACTTAAGGCCGGTGGTTGCTACCTGTAGGGTGCAACCTCGTGGGAGCTGTGGCGGGGGGCCGTGTAAAACATAGAGGAGTGACTTTTCCCAGTTAATGCTATAGCCAGATACTCGTCCATAGGCCGCACATATATCTAAAAGGCGATTAAGGGAGCGCGCTGGGGATGCTAAGTATAATAAAATGTCGTCCGCATATAACGATATCGGTCTTCCCAGTCGATTGCCCATCGTAGGCCACATATCACTGGGTCCCACCTGATCCATGCCGCCAGAGGCTCAAGTACCATTGCAAATAAGAGTGGCGACAATGGACAGCCCTGCCGTGTCCCTCTCCCTAGTGGGAATTCTTTTGATATAAGGCCGTTAACCACTACTTGCGGTTGAGTATATAATAGTTGGATCCATGCACGAAATTTTGGCCCGAAACCTAGGTGTTCCAAGGCTGCAAAAAGGAAAGGCCACTCAACTAAATCAAATGCCATTCGTGCGTCAAGTGATATTATCACTGCGTCCTCCGCTATGGTCGACCTACGTTCCATCACCCCATGCAATCTTCTTAGATTTTGCGCTGTATTGCGGTTGGGCATAAAGCCCGATTGATCCGGATGGATCACCGCGGCTAGATGGGGTTGCAGTCTGGTGGCTAGCGCCTTTGCGAGTATTTTGGCTTCCGCGTTGATCAAAGAGATCGGTCTGTAGGACGTGCACTCCTGCGCCGGCTTGCCCGGTTTGGGTATCGCAACTATAGTTGCGAGACGTTGATCTCTTGGCAGGATCCCTGTTTCCAAGCTATCCTCGTACATGGCCAATAGGTGTGGCACCAGCTGGGGGCTGCATACTTGTAGAACTCAACCGGGATCCCATTGGGTCCCATTGCTTTTCCTGCATGTAATGCTCTAATTGCCTGCGTGAGTTCTTCTGGGGTAATGTCCGCCTCCAAGGCGTGTACTGCCTCTGGGGTGAGCTTGGGCATGCGTATGTCACGAAGAAATTTGAGATTATCTTCCCCAGTCGCAGTGGCTATTGGTGTATATACTGTCGTATAATGTGCTGCCAGTGCTTCTGCAATTTGTTGCGGTGCAGTTACTATATGCCCGTCTTCTAATCTGATCTGTGCTATCCAGTTACGCCCTTTTCCTTTCTCCCCAGCCAGGCAAGTAGTCGCCCTGCTTTATCACCCTGTTCGTAGACAGTGTGTTGCGTGGTGGTTAGCTTAGCAACGGCTTCCCCTTGTATAAGCTGTGTATTCCTGCTGTGCCAGGTGTAACCTGTGTGTCGCTTCTGTAGTGGCGTCTGCCGCATGCGCAGCCTCTGCCTTCGCTACTTCCTGTTCCAATTGATCTACGTGGCTTTGTCGTTCCCGTCTCTGTCCCACTATTAAGGGGATTGCCTGCCCGCGGAGGACTGTCTTGTATGCCTCCCATAGAATCGTTGGGGAGGGGACCGAGTGCTGATTTTCTTTAAAATAGCACTTTGTCGCCTTAATGAGGCCCTTTCGTATTGTACGATTGACCTTTTTGGATCAGCTTCAGGGCATCGAGCATATTGCACATGAGGATGAGGCGGCATACACCTCTACAGCGCTCCACTGCCTTCTGGCTAGGTTTTCATTATAGAAATACCACATAAATAATAACATATATACATTTATTATGATTTGCTTCCTCTTCTGTAGTGATGCTGGCATTTATCGTGACTTTCAGAAAGTCAGTCCCTTCGATGCCCCTTCGGAGTCAATCCTGGATTCACCGTTAGGGCCCACATGGAAGAAGCAAATCCTTTCCTGTTGTAGCTGAGGACGTCTTTGCTATACCACTCCCCCCTGCAGAGACTGAACCTAACTGACTCAGAGATTTTCCAGTCTGTTGCATCAACCTGTAAGCTCTTTAATGGACCATTTTCATCTCCAGCCTTAAGACGCCCATTCCCAGCCGCCACAGACTCATGCCAGGTGGCTTAAAATCTTTGGCTCAGAGTAAGTGCACCCATCCAATTTCTTTCCTGTTATGTTATCATACAGATATTCTAAGAAGGACAAGTCTTTGGCCAAGAAAGTCTTTTCTTCTGTCAGTTTGTTATTAATTTCTCTAAATGAAGTTTCTAATTTGGGCCGCTACATCCGGGCCTGTTGGACTTGGCACTCACAGCGCTACTTGCCTTGCCTAAGGACATGCACAACACCTTTACTCGGGGTAGATAATGGTCATGATGTTACAAAGTACGTTTTTTGCTCTCATCTGGACACTACAGATTTCGTTGCCCATCCTGTGGTTACTAGTGTCATTCTCCGAATACTTGCCTGGATGTGTTCTACTGTTTTCTTCAAAGACATCAGGCGACTTTAATGGACATGTCATTCGATGGATTCTGGCTCCTGAGAGAATGCTGATTCAGCATTTGAGAAATTGAAAGACAGAGCTACAGCCCCCTCCTTGGGATTGCTTTCCCCCATTCACTAGTGCTATCAGCAGTTCAGAAAACCACGTAGACTTTTCATGGTGGCAGAGGAAAAGATTTAGGGTTAACAGCAGCAACTCTCTCCTACTCCTTTTCGCCAGGGAGTGCTATAAACCCTACCCGATTCATCCTCCAACATTTAACTAAAGACAATAGGAGGCACAATCCAGCACTGCCTGCCTTGGTGGCGTTCCATCGCATCAGAACAATGGGTCCTTAAAACTGTCCTCCCCTTTGTGGAAACCCTTCCCCACATCTCCCTATGTTATACTCTGACATCGGCGGATCACACCAGTTTTCAATCCAAAAAGTGTTGGTGTGGCGTTAAATCGTGTCCAAGGTAGGGAGAGGATTAGGTTTTTACTCCCTGTATTTCCTGAAATTGATACTGGATCTCGGATTATTGAACTTTTTCCTCAATAAGTAGAGTTAAAAATTATGATACTTGCTCTAGGTCAGCTTGTCTTGGAGCCAGAGGACAGGATGGTGTCCCTGGACCTGCAGGACATGTACTTTCATGTACCTTATGTGCCGGTCCTGCAGGCCCGCAGAAAGTATCACCACTTTGTCATGGGATCAGACCATTTACAATTTAACGTCCTGCTCTTCAGCCTTATTTTGGCCTCTCGGGTTTTACAAAGGTCATGTTGGTGGTTTTGGCACATCTTCGCACGTCGACGATTCACACATTCCCAAACTTCTCAAACTGGTTGGTGACGGTGCGCTTGCCTGCAAATAATAGTGTTGTTGCCATCCACCATGGGGGTTTCCATCACAGAGTCTATACCCAATCTCCTGCCCCTTTATCAGGGGCATTCTCAACATACTCGCCAAGAAGGTCTCCCTGCAGTGAGCCTAGAACATTCAGGCAGAGCATCTGTCCCAGCCTTGTTAGTTCCGCGGTTTCTTGGCTGTTTACGATTGTGCATCCTACTGGAGCCTTATGCCTCTTGGCATATCCAGGCCCTTCGATGGAATCTGAAGGTGTAGAGCCCAGCTATGGGTGGGCCTTTCGGACAGAGTCTGCACCTCGGATGAAGGGGTTCAGGGTCTTCTACCAGGGATGGTGGACACCAATCTCGCATGCAGCTGGCTGTTTTCCCTGATCCCTCCAGAGCTCACTGTAGTATAAGACGCAAAGTGCTGGAGAGATGACAAGGACGAGGGGGAGATGAGAAGGACGAGGGGGAGATGAGAAGGACGAGGGGGAGATGAGAAGGACGAGGGGGAGATGAGAAGGACGAGGGGGAGATGAGAAGGACGAGTGGGAGATGAGAAGGATGAGGGGGAGATGAGAAGGACAAAGGGGAGATGAGAAGGACGAGGCAGAGATCAGAGGCCTCTCATCTCAGCGGGAGCAGTGCCATCGCATAATTCTTTAGGAGCTGAAAATGTCTGGCCATAAAGGCTTTCCTGCCCTTCATCAAAGGCAGTCAATTCAGGTGCTGATAGACCACTTGAGCACCTAATATAGCTACAACAAACACTTCAGAATCTTATCTTGTACTCGCTGAAGCTCTTGGAATCTGGTGATGGGGCTATTACCAGATTTCCCTGATATACAATCCTTTAGCGGGATCCAGGAACATCAGAGCAGAAGAGCTCAGCAGGGACCATCTTGCCAACCACAAGTGTGGTCTGAACCTACAGGAGGGACAGGGCATCTTTCCCCAGTGGGGCACTGTTAGGCCTATTTGCAACCTCCGTAAACGCTTATTGTTCAGCCTTCTGTGCTCTAGAGTTTTTTTTTTTTTTTGTCCGGTTCAGAGGGACTTCAGCCTCCTATATGCATGTCTGCCTTTTGATGCTGATGCCACAAATCCTGATGAATGTCACCCTTGACCGGGCACAGCTGACTCTGGTACTGCTGGATTTGGACAGGAAAGTCTGATGCATTGAAATGGTGCCCTCTAGCATCTTCCCACTATTCCTTTTTTTTGTTGTTTTTTTTTAAATAAGTCTTTATTGGCATTTGAATTACATATATGCATTCGGCATTAGTAAAGAACATCGTTCAGTTACAGCGTCTGACAGTCCCAGTTATGGGGTCGAGTGTGGTTGACAGAATAATACAGACATACATGAGCCTCCATCAAAAGTACAATAATTAAACATGCGGTTGCTGTCTTCAGGCGTTCGATAACCATAGATTCACATGCCAAGAAGAAAACAAGCAGCTAGCTCAACCAATTAAAAGTGTGCATGTATAGGCCATATTTCCATGAGGAGAAAAGGGAAATCCCGAGCACCCCCGCTTTAGAAAGGGGGGATCGTCTAATCGCCGAAACAGGTGGGGGGGACCTTCATCGGGCAGCAGAGGGGGGAAGAGAGGGGGTGGAAAGCATCCAACCCGGGCGGTACCGGCAGTGAAAAGGCACAAGAAAGGGGGAGTGATGTGTAGGGTGGCAAAGGGCAATAAACAAGTGAGGAGGGCTGAGGTCACCCTCTGGGTGAGGGGAGCCTACTGCTGAGACATACAGCGCCCCTTGGAACCTACAAATCCCTATACCGAGCTAAAGGGCAGCACTAGGGCCTAGGATGCACAGTGGTCTCTGGTCAGATTTGGCTTCCACTGCAGACAAGTACCAAGCCCTGTCTGGGGGCCTGGTCATTCTGCCATATCCTGCGCGAGCCGGCCAGTATTTCAGCACGCAGGTCAATGAGCCAAAGCTGTATAGGAGGAAGAAGGGAAGATTTCCAACCCATGGCTATGTGCCTCTTGGCCAGGATGAGGGCCAGGTCAATGAACTTATTGAGGGGTTTACTCTCAGCAGTTCATGTGGTTATCCAAAATATACAATGCAGTGCGTCATTCGGTAAGCTGGACCCCAATATCTCTGCGGTATGGGTGAGTATCTCATCCCAATATATACTCATGAAGGGACACTCTCACAGCCTATGTATAAAATCCGCCTCAGCGGATGCACAGTGTGGGCAGGCATCCCCGGGTACATCCGTGCTATCCTTGTGGGGGTGAGATAAGTATGGTGCAGGTAGTTAAACTGTGTATACTTAAGTCTAGTATTGGTAGAGATAGTCTTGGCTATTCATATACATTGTTCACATTGCCTATCCGCCATTGGCGTGTCTAGTGTTGTCTCCCAGTAAGGTTTCAGCTATTGAAGTGGCACTGCATTGTTCATACATAGGGTGCCATACAAGCAAGTAATGGCCAGCTTGGCCCCCCCATGTGTGAGCAGTGTTTGCAAGAAGTGTGGGGTCTCCGGCTATCATGAGTTCCATGCCAGACCCGGTGTAGGTGTCTCATGAGTGCTGCATAGATCAGAAAGGTATCCGGGGAGGTGCAATAGGCCTCTACCAGGCCTTCAAACGTGTACAGGACCTTGTCATTGAATAGGTCCCCCCCCAGTGAGGCCCGCGTCTGTCCATTGTGTTACCTACTGTCGCAGATGGAGCGCAGTGCAACCAGGCATCCCCCAGAGAGGCAGGTCGGCGCATAGGGCGTGCATGAATGACGTTTGGTGGTGTAGGTGGTCCAGCGGGCTCTAGCTACAGGCATGAGGATCTTACCTTCTCCTATAGGAACAAACGCATCAGAGCCCAGCAACCACTGCAGTACTTCAGGTACGGATTGTCTCCCGAGCCACTGCCCCAGCTCCGACACACCAGACACAGCCAACGGGCCAGCCACTGCAGCTGGGCCGCGGTGTAATAGTATCCATAATTCGGGGGCCCTAGCCACCCTCGGTCAACGGGGCACACAGTTTGGAGATCGCCACCCATGTCTCCCTTTACCCTATATCCAGTGGTCGAAGTGGGGAAATAAAAGTAGGGGAACTGTGGGCAGAGAATCAGAGGGTGGGAATAACCCGAGGATTAGGTCAGTAGGCGGAGTCAGAGGTGTGGCCTGAAAGAGCAAAACATCCCAATTGTTAGTATTTTTTTGGGCATTTCACTGACCATTTACAGCTTATTACGTTATTTGATTCAACCAATGGATACACATGTTTATTTAAGGTTTAAAATGAGTTATTGACATTAAAATACATTCACAAAGTGGGATACGTTTCCAATCACAGAATGTCCCAAATACGCTTAAAAGTGGAATCACAAGCCATTTGTCTGCCAGCCATTGAGTTTCTGTCATCAGCACTTCTTCTCCCTTTTTCCACAAGAGAAGTTCAAACATTAATGGCAAAATATCCTAGTTTGCAGATGTTTTCCACATAATTATGGCTCTGCCATATTTGCCACATAATACATCATCTGCTGCATAATCTGACGATTTTAACTAATGAATTGTTTGCAGCTCAAACGGATCAAAAGTTACAAGAAACTGTGACTTGTGTTGCTGCGAAGTGGAGGGCCATTTGCAAAGGTTCCTGTGGTTACCAGTGTCATTATCTGAAAACTTGCCCGGATGTGTTCTACTGTTTTCTTCAAAGTTGTCCAGGTGTCTTTAATGGACAGGTCATTCGGTGGATTCCGGCTCCTGAGAGAATGCTGATTCAGCCTTTGAGGAATTAAAAGACCGAGTTACAGCCCACTCCTTGGGGTTTCTTTCCCCCATTCACTAGTTCTATCAGCAGTACAGAAAATTCAGAGAATACTCCAAGGATATGGTATAGTGGCAGCAACAACACACTCATCCTGTTCAACAACCCACACAGATCTTTCATGGTGGCAGGGGAAGAGGCAGTGGAAAAGAATAAGTTTAACAGCAGCAGTACTCCACTCGTCCTCCTTTTTGCCAGGGAGTGCTGCAAAACCTATCTGGTTCGCCCTCGAACACTGAATTAAAGGCAATATGAGGCACAATCCAGGCGCCTTGGTGGCGTTCCATCACATCAGAGCAGTGGGACCCTGAAACTGCCCTCCCCTATGTGGAAACCCTTCCCCAGATCTCTCTAGGTTACACTCGGACATCGGCGGATCACACCAGTTTTCTATCTAAAAAGTGTTGATGTTGCTTGCCAAACAGGTGTTAAATCATGACCAAGGGAGGGAGAGGATTGGGGGTTAACTCCCGGTACTTCCTGAAATTGATTCTGGATCTCAGGTTATTGAACTCTTTCCTCAAAAATTAGAGTTAACAATGATGACACTTGCTCCGGGTCCGGTGGTCTTGTAGCCAGAGGACTGGATGGTGTCCCTGGATCTGTAGGACATGTCCTTTCATGCATCGGTCCTGCAGGCCCACTGGAAGTATCACCGCTTTGTCATGGGATCAGACCATTTACAATTTAATGTCCTGCTCTTCAGCATTATTTTGGCCTCTCTGGTTTTACAAAGGTCATGTTGGTGGTTTGGGCACATCTTCGCATGTCGACGATTCCCAAACTTCTCAAACTGGCTGGTGACGGTGCGCTTGCCTACAAATAGTGTTGTTACCATCCACCATGGGGTTTTTTATCACTAAGTATAAACCCCATCTCCAGCCCCTTTATCAGCGGTATTCTAAACCTGCTCACCTTGAAGGTCTCCCTGCAGTGAGCCTGGAACTTTCAGGCAGAGCATCTGTCCGAGCCTTGTTAGCGCCGAGGTTTCTTGGCTGTTTGCATTGTGCATCCTACTGGAGCCTTATGACTGTTGGACTATCCAGGCCCTTCGATGGAATCTGCAGGTGTAGAGCCCAGCACTAGGGGTGAGCCTTTGGGACAGTGTCCACACCTCGGGTGAAGGGGTTCAGGGCCTTCGATGGATTCTGCAGGTGTAGAGCCCAGCACTAGGGGTGTCTTTGGTACAGTCTGCACCTCGGGTGGAGGGGTTCAGGGCCTTCGATGGATTCTGCAGGTGTAGAGCCCAGCACTAGGGGTGAGCCTCTGGGACAGTGTCCACACCTCGAATGAAGGGGTTCAGGGCCTTCGATGGATTCTGCAGGGATTAGAGCCCAGCACTAGGGGTGAGCATCTGGGACAGTGTCCACACCTCGAATGAAAGGGTTCAGGGCCTTCGATGGATTCTGCAGGGGTAGAGTCCAGCACTAGGGGTGTCTTTCGGACAGAGTCCGCACCTTGGGTGGAGGGGTTCAGGACCTTCGATGGATTCTGCAGGTGTAGAGCCCAGCACTAGGGGTGTCTTTGGAACAGTCTGCACCTCGGCTGGAGGGATTCAGGGCCTTCGATGGAATCTGCAGGTGTAGAGCCCAGCACTAGGGGTGAGCCTCTGGGACAGTGTCCACACCTCGAAAGAAGGGGTTCAGGGCCTTCAATGGATTCTGCAGGTGTAGAGCCCAGCACTAGGGGTGAGCCTCTGGGACAGTCTGCACCTCGGGAGGAGGGGTTCAGGACCTTCGATGGATTCTGCAGGTGTAGAGCCCAGCACTAGGGGTGTCTTTGGAACAGTCTGCACCTCGGCTGGAGGGATTCAGGGCCTTCGATGGAATCTGCAGGTGTAGAGCCCAGCACTAGGGGTGAGCCTCTGGGACAGTGTCCACACCTCGAAAGAAGGGGTTCAGGGCCTTCAATGGATTCTGCAGGTGTAGAGCCCAGCACTAGGGGTGAGCCTCTGGGACAGTCTGCACCTCGGGAGGAGGGGTTCAGGACCTTCGATGGATTCTGCAGGTGTAGAGCCCAGCACTAGGGGTGTCTTTGGAACAGTCTGCACCTCGGGTGGAGGGAGGGGTTCAGGGCCTTTGATGGAATCTGCAGGTGTAGAGCCCAGCACTAGGGGTGAGCCTCTGGGACAGTGTCCACACCTCGAATGAAGGGGTTCAGGGCCTTCAATGGATTCTGCAGTGGTTAGAGCCCAGCACTAGGGGTGAGCCTCTGGGACAGTGTCCACACCTCGAATGAAGGGGTTCAGGGCCTTCGATGGAATCTGCAGGGGTTAGAGCCCAGCACTAGGGATGAGCCTCTGGGACAGTGTCCACACCTCGAATGAAGGGGTTCAGGGCCTTCGATGGACTCTGCAGGTGTAGAGCCCAGCACTAGGGGTGTGTTTGGGACAGAGTCCGCACCTCGGGTGAAGGGGTTCAGGGCCTTCGATCGATTCTGCAGGGGATAGAGCCCAGCACTAGGGGGGAGCCTCTGGGACAGTGTCCACACCTCGAATGAAGGGGTTCAGGGCCTTCGATGGATTCTGCAGGGGTTAGAGCCCAGCACTAGGGGTGAGCCTCTGGGACAGAGTCCGCACCTCGGGTGAAGGGGTTCAGGGACTTCGATGGATTCTGCAGGTGTAGAGCCCAGCACTAGGGGTGTCTTTGGGACAGTGTCCACACCTCGAAAGAAGGCGTTCAGGGCCTTCGATGGATTATACAGGTGTAGAGCCCAGCACTAGGGGTGAGCCTCTGGGAGAGTGTCAACACCTCGAATGAAAGGGTTCAGGGCCTTCGATGGATTCTGCAGGGGTAGAGCCCAGCACTAGGGGTGTCTTTGGGACAGAGTCCGCACCTCGGTGAAGGGGTTCAGGGCCTTCGATGGATTCTGCAGGTGTAGAGCCCTCACTAGGGGTGAGCCTTTGGGACAGTGTCCACATCTCGATTGAAGGGGTTCAGGGTCTTTGATGGAATCTGCAGGGGTTAGAGCCCAGCACTAGGGGTGATCCTCTGGGACAGTGTCCACACCTCGAATGAAGGGGTTCAGGGCCTTCGATGGATTCTGCAGGTGTAGAGCCCAGCACTAGGGGTGAGCCTCTGGGACAGTGTCCGCACCTCGAATGAAGTGGTTCAGGGCCTTTGATGGATTCTGCAGGGGTTAGAGCCCAGCACTAGGGGTGAGCCTCTGGGACAGTGTCCACACCTCGAATGAAGGGGTTCAGGTCCTTCGATGGATTCTGCTGGAGTTAAAGCCCAGCACTAGGGGTGAGCCTCTGGGACAGTGTCCACACCTCGAACGAAGGGGTTCAGGGCCTTCGATGGATTCTGCAGGGGTTAGAGTCCAGCACTAGGGGAGAGCCTCTGGGACAGTGTCCACCCCTCGAATGAAGGGGTTCAGGGACTTTGATGGATTCTGCAGGTGTAGAGCCCAGCACGAGGTGAGCCTCTGGGACAGTGTCCACACCTCGAATGAAGGGGTTCAGGGCCTTCGATGGATTCTGCAGGTGTAGAGCCCAGCACTAGGGGTGAGCCTCTGGGACAGCGTCCACACCTCGAAAGAAGGGGTTCAGGGCCTTCGATGGATTCTGCATGTGTAGAGCCCAGCACTAGGGGTGAGCCTCTGGGACAGTGTCCACACCTCGAATGAAGGGGTTCAGGGCCTTCGATGGCGTCTGCAGGTTTAGAGCCCAGCACTAGGGGTGAGCCTCTGGGACAGTGTCCACACCTCGAATGAAGGGGTTCAGGGCCTTCGATGGATTCTGCAGGTGTAGAGCCCAGCACTAGGGGTGAGCCTCTGGGACAGTGTCCACACCTCGAATGAACATGTTCAGGGCTTTCGATGGATTCTGCAGGTGTAGAGCCCAGCACGAGGGGTGTCTTTGGAACAGAGTCCGCACGTCGGGTGAAGGGGGTTCAGGGTCTTCGATGGATTCTGCAGGTGTAGAGCCCAGCACTAGGGGTGTCTTTGGGTCAGTCTGCACCTCGGGTGAAGGGGGTTCAGGTCCTTCGATGGATTCTGCATGTGTAGAGCCCAGCACTAGGGGTGAGCCTCTGGGACAGTGTCCACACCTCGAATGAAGGGGTTCAGGGACTTCAATGGAATCTGCAGGTGTAGAGCCCAGCACTAGGGGTGAGCCTCTGGGACAGAGTCCACACCTCGAATGAAGGGGTTCAGGGCTTTCGATGGATTCTGCAGGTGTAGAGCCCAGCACTAGGGGTGTCTTGGGGACAGAGTCTGCACCTCAAATGAAGGGGTTCAGGGCCTTCGATGGATTCTGCAGGTGTGGAACCCAGCACTAGGGATGAGCCTCTGGGACAGTGTCCACACCTCGAATGAAGGGGTTCAGGGCCTCTGATGGATTCTGCAGGTGTAGAGCCCAGCGCTAGGGGTGTGTTTGGGACAGAGTCCGCACCTCTGGTGAAGGGGTTCAGGGCCTTCGATCGATTCTGCAGCGGATAGAGCCCAGCACTAGGGGTGAGCCTCTGGGACAGTGTCCACACCTCGAATTAAGGGGTTCAGGGCCTTCGATGGATTCTGCAGGGGTTAGAGCCCAGCACTAGGGGTGAGCCTCTGGAACAGTGTCCACACCTCGAATGAAGGGATTCAGGGCCTTCGATAGATTCTACAGGTGTAGAGCCCAGCACTAGGGGTGAGCCTCTGGGACAGAGTCGGCACCTCGGGTGAAGGGGTTCAGGGCCTTCGATGGATTCCGCAGGTGTAGAGCCCAGCACTAGGGGTGTCTTTGGGACAGAGTCCGCACCTCGGTGAAGGGGTTCAGGGCCTTCGATGGATTCTGCAGGTGTAGAGCCCAGCACTAGGGGTGAGCCTTTGGGACAGTGTCCACATCTCGAATGAAGGGGTTCAGGGTCTTTGATGGAATCTGCAGGGGTTAGAGCCCAGCACTAGGGGTGAGCCTCTGGGACAGTGTCCACACCTCGAATGAAGGGGTTCAATGCCTTCAATGGATTCTGCAGGTGTAGAGCCCAGCACTAGGGGTGTCTTTGGGACAGTGTCCACACCTCGAAAGAAGGCGTTCAGGGCCTTCGATGGATTCTACAGGTGTAGAGCCCAGCACTAGGGGTGAGCCTCTGGGAGAGTGTCAACACCTCGAATGAAAGGGTTCAGGGCCTTCGATGGATTCTGAAGGGGTAGAGCCCAGCACTAGGGGTGTCTTTGGGACAGAGTCCGCACCTCGGTGAAGGGGTTCAGGGCCTTCGATGGATTCTGCAGGTGTAGAGCCCTCACTAGGGGTGAGCCTTTGGGACAGTGTCCACATCTCGAATGAAGGGGTTCAGGGTCTTTGATGGAATCTGCAGGGGTTAGAGCCCAGCACTAGGGGTGATCCTCTGGGACAGTGTCCACACCTCGAATGAAGGGGTTCAGGGCCTTCGATGGATTCTGCAGGTGTAGAGCCCAGCACTAGGGGTGAGCCTCTGGGACAGTGTCCGCACCTCGAATGAAGTGGTTCAGGGCCTTTGATGGATTCTGCAGGGGTTAGAGCCCAGCACTAGGGGTGAGCCTCTGGGACAGTGTCCACACCTCGAATGAAGGGGTTCAGGGCCTTCGATGGATTCTGCAGGAGTTAAAGCCCAGCACTAGGGGTGAGCCTCTGGGACAGTGTCCACACCGCGAACGAAGGGGTTCAGGGCCTTCGATGGATTCTGCAGGGGTTAGAGTCCAGCACTAGGGGAGAGCCTCTGGGACAGTGTCCACCCCTCGAATGAAGGGGTTCAGGGACTTCGATGGATTCTGCAGGTGTAGAGCCCAGCACGAGGTGAGCCTCTGGGACAGTGTCCACACCTCGAATGAAGGGGTTCAGGGCCTTCGATGGATTCTGCAGGTGTAGAGCCCAGCACTAGGGGTGAGCCTCTGGGACAGCGTCCACACCTCGAAAGAAGGGGTTCAGGGCCTTCGATGGATTCTGCATGTGTAGAGCCCAGCACTAGGGGTGAGCCTCTGGGACAGTGTCCACACCTCGAATGAAGGGGTTCAGGGCCTTCGATGGCGTCTGCAGGTTTAGAGCCCAGCACTAGGGGTGAGCCTCTGGGACAGTGTCCACACCTCGAATGAAGGGGTTTAGGGCCTTCGATGGATTCTGCAGGTGTAGAGCCCAGCAATAGGTGTGAGCCTCTGGGACAGTGTCCACAGCTTGAATGAAGGGGTTCAAGGCCTTCGATGGATTCTGCAGGTGTAGAGCCCAGCACTAGGGGTGAGCCTCTGGGACAGTGTCCACACCTCGAATGAACATGTTCAGGGCTTTCGATGGATTCTGCAGGTGTAGAGCCCAGCACGAGGGGTGTCTTTGGAACAGAGTCCGCACGTCGGGTGAAGGGGGTTCAGGGTCTTCGATGGATTCTGCAGGTGTAGAGCCCAGCACTAGGGGTGTCTTTGGGACAGTCTGCACCTCGGGTGAAGGGGGTTCAGGGCCTTCGATGGATTCTGCATGTGTAGAGCCCAGCACTAGTGGTGAGCCTCTGGGACAGTGTCCACACCTCGAATGAAGGGGTTCAGGGCCTTCGATAGATTCTGCAGGTGTAGATCCCTGCACTAGGGGTGAGCCTCTGGGACAGTGTCCACACCTCGAATGAAGGGGTTCAGGGACTTCAATGGAATCTGCAGGTGTAGAGCCCAGCACTAGGGGTGAGCCTCTGGGACAGAGTCCACACCTCGAATGAAGGGGTTCAGGGCTTTCGATGGATTCTGCAGGTGTAGAGCCCAGCACTAGGGGTGTCTTGGGGACAGAGTCTGCACCTCAAATGAAGGGGTTCAGGGCCTTCGATGGATTCTGCAGGTGTGGAACCCAGCACTAGGGATGAGCCTCTGGGACAGTGTCCACACCTCGAATGAAGGGGTTCAGGGCCTCTGATGGATTCTGCAGGTGTAGAGCCCAGCACTAGGGGTGTGTTTGGGACAGAGTCCGCACCTCTGGTGAAGGGGTTCAGGGCCTTCGATCGATTCTGCAGCGGATAGAGCCCAGCACTAGGGGTGAGCCTCTGGGACAGTGTCCACACCTCGAATTAAGGGGTTCAGGGCCTTCGATGGATTCTGCAGGGGTTAGAGCCCAGCACTAGGGGTGAGCCTCTGGAACAGTGTCCACACCTCGAATGAAGGGATTCAGGGCCTTCGATAGATTCTACAGGTGTAGAGCCCAGCACTAGGGGTGAGCCTCTGGGACAGAGTCGGCACCTCGGGTGAAGGGGTTCAGGGCCTTCGATAGATTCTACAGGTGTAGAGCCCAGCACTAGGGGTGAGCCTCTGGGACAGAGTCCGCACCTCGGTGAAGGGGTTCAGGGCCTTCGATGGATTCTGCAGGTGTAGAGCCCAGCACTAGGGGTGAGCCTTTGGGACAGTGTCCACATCTCGAATGAAGGGGTTCAATGCCTTCAATGGATTCTGCAGGTGTAGAGCCCAGTACTAGGAGTGTCTTTGGGACAAAGTCCACACCTCGGGTGAAGGGGTTCAGGGCCTTCGATGGATTCTGCAGGTGTAGAGCCCAGCACTAGGGGTGAGCTTCTGGGACAGTGTCCACACCTCGAATGAAGGGGTTCAGGGCCTTTGATGGATTCTGCAGGGGTTAGAGCCCAGCACTAGGGGTGAGCCTCTGGGACAGTGTCCACACCTCGAATGAAGCGGTTCAGGGCCTTCGAATGCATTCTGCAGGTGTAGAGCCCAGCACTAGGAGTGAGCCTCTGGGACAGTGTCCACACCTCGAATGAAGGGGTTCAGGGCCTTCGATGGATTCTGTAGGTGTAGAGCCCAGCACTAGCGGTGAGCCTCTGGGACAGTGTCCACACCTCGAATGAACGGGTTCAGGACCTTCGATGGATTCTGCAGGTATAGAGCCCAGCACTAGGGGTGTCTTTGGGACAGTCCGCACCTCGGGTGAAGGGGGTTCAGGCCCTTCGATGGATTCTGCAGGTATGGAGCCCAGCACTAGGGGTGTCTTTGGGACAGTCTGCACCTCGGGTGAAGGGGGTTCAGGGCCTTCGATGGATTCTACAGGTGTAGAGCCCAGCACTAGGGGTGAGCCTCTGGGACAGTGTCCACACCTCAAAAGAAGGAGTTCTGGGCCTTCGATGGATTCTGCAGGGGTAGAGCCCAGCACTAGGGGTGTCTTTGGGACAGAGTCCACACCTCGGGTGAAGGGGTTCAGGGCCTTCGGTGGATTCTGCAGGTGTAGAGCCCAACACTACGGGTGAGCCTCTGGGACAGTGTCCACACCTCGAATGAAGTGGTTCAGGGCCTTCGATGGATTCTGCAGGGGTTAGAGCCCAGCTCTAGGAGGGAGCCTCTGGGACAGTGTCCACACCTCGAACGAAGGGGTTCAGGGCCTTCGATGGATTCTGCAGGGGTAGAGCCCAGCACTAGGGGTGTCTTTGGGACAAAGTCCGCACCTCGGATGAAGGGGTTCAGGGCCTTCGATGGATTCTGCAGGTGTAGAGCCCAGCACTAGGGGTGTCTTGGGGACAGAGTCCGCAACTCAAATGAAGGGGTTCAGGGCCTGCGATGGATACTACAGGTGTAGAGCCCAGCACTAGGGGTGAGCCTCTCGGACAGTGTCCACACCTCGAATGAAGTGGTTCAGGGCCTTCGATGGATTCTGCCGTTTTAGAGCCCAGCACTAGGGGTGAGCCTCTGGGACAGTGTCCACACCTAGAATGAAGGGGTTCAGGGCCTTCGATGGATTCTGCAGGTGTAGAGCCCAGCACTAGGGGTGTCTTTGGGACAGAGTCCGCACCTCGGGTGGAGGGGTTCAGGGCCTTCGATGGATTCTGCAGGTGTAGAGCCCAGAACTAGGGGTGAGCCTCTGGGACAGTGTCCACACCTCGAATGAAGGGTTTCAGATCTTCGATGGAATCTGCAGGTGTAGGGCCCAGCACTAGGGGTGAGCCCCTGGGACAGTGTCCACACCTCGGGTGATGGGAGTCAGGGCCTTCAATGGATTCTGCAGGTGTAGAGCCCAGCACCAGAGGTGTCTTTGGGACAGAGTCTGCACCTTGGGTGAAGGGGGTTCAGGGCCTTCGATGGATTCTACAGGTGTAGAGACCAGCACTAGGGGTGAGACTCTGGGACAACGTCTACACCTCGAATGAAGGGTTTCAGGGTCTTCGATGGAATCTGCAGGTGTAGGGCCCAGCACTAGGGGTGAGCCCCTGGGACAGTGTCCGCACCTCGGGTGAAGGGGTTCAGGGCCTTCGATGGATTCTGCAGGGGTTAGAGCCCAGCACTAGGGGTGTCTTTGGGACAGAGTCTGCACCTTGGGTGAAGGGGGTTCAGGGCCTTCGATGGATTCTGCAGGTGTAGAGCCCAGCACTAGGGGTGTCTTGGGGACAGAGTCCGCACCTCAAATGAAGGGGTTCAGGGCCTGCGATGGATTCTACAGGTGTAGAGACCAGCACTAGGGGTGAGACTCTGGGACAACGTCTACACCTCGAATGAAGGGTTTCAGGGTCTTCGATGGAATCTGCAGGTGTAGAGCCCAGCACTAGGGGTGTCTTTGGGACAGAGTCCGCACCTCGGGTGGAGGGGTTCAGGGCCTTCGATGTAATCTGCAGGTGTAGAGCCTAGAACTAGGGGTGAGACTCTGGGACAACGTCTACACCTCGAATGAAGGGTTTCAGGGTCTTCGATGGATTCTGCAGGTATAGAGCCCAGCACTAGGGGTGAGCCTCTGGGACAGTGTCCACACCTCAAATGAAGGGGTTCAGGGCCTTCGATGGATTCTGCAGGGGTTAGAGCCCAGCACTAGGGGTGAGCCTCTGGGACAGTGTCCACACCTCGAATGAAGGGGTTCAGGGCCTTCGACGGATTCTGCCGGGGTTAGAGCCCAGCACTAGGGGTGAGCCTCTGGGACAGAGTCCGCATCTCGGGTGAAGGGGTTCAGGGCATTCGATGGATTCTGCAGGTGAAGAGCCCAGCACTTGGGGTGACCCTCTGAGACAGTGTCCACACCTCGAATGAAGGGGCTCAGGGCCTTCGATGGATTCTGCAGGTGTAGAGCCCAGCACTAGGGGTGTCTTTGGGACAAAGTCCGCACCTCGGGTGAAGGGGTTCAGGGCCTTCGATGGATTCTGCAGGGGTTAGAGCCCAGCACTAGGGGTGAGCCTCTGGGACAGTGTCTACACCTCGAATGAAGGGGTTCAGGGCCTTCGATGGATTCTGCAAGTGTAGAGCCCAGCACTAGGGGTGAGCCTCTGGGACAGTGTCCACACCTCGAAAGAAGGGGTTCTGGGCCTTCGATGGATTCTGCAGGTGTAGAGCCCAGCACTAGGGGCGAGCCTCTGGGACAGTGTCCGCACCTCGAATGAAGGTGTTTAGGGCCTTCGATGGATTCTGCAGGTGTAGAGCCCAGCACTAGGGGTGTCTTTGGGACAAAGTCCACACCTCGGGTGAAGGGGGTTCAGGCCCTTCGATGGATTCTGCAGGTGTAGAGCCCAGCACTAGGGGTGAGCCTCTGGGACAGTGTTCACACCTCGAATGAAGGGGTTCAGAGACTTCGATAGATGCTGCAGGTGTAGAGCCCTGCACTAGGGGTGAGCCTCTGGGACAGTGTTCACACCTCGAATGAAGGGGTTCAGGGCCTTCGATGGATTCTGCGGGTGTAGAGCCCAGCACTAGGGGTGTCTTTACGACAGTCTGTACCTCGGGTGGAGGGGTTCAGGGCCTTCGATGTAATCTGCAGGTGTAGAGCCCAGAACTAGGGGTGAACCTCTGGGACAGTGTCCACACCTCGGGTGCAGGGGTTCAGGGCCTTCGATGGAATCTGAAGGTGTGGAGCTCAGCACTAGGGGTGAGCCTCTGGGACAATGTCCACACCTCAAATGAAGGGGTTCAGGGCCTTCGATGGATTCTACAGGTGTAGAGCCCAGCACTAGGGGTGTCTTTGGGACAGAGTCCGCACCTCGAGTGAAGTGGTTCAGGGCCTTCGATGGATTCTGCAGGGGTTAGAGCCCAGCACTAGGGGTGAGCCTCTGGGACAGTGTCCACACCTCGAATGAAGGGCTTCAGGGCCTTCGATGGATTCTGCAGGTGTAGAGCCCAGCACTAGGGGTGTCTTTGGGACAGAGTCCGCACCTCGAGCGAAGTGGTTCTGGGCCTTCGATGGATTCTGCAGGGGTTAGAGCCCAGCACTAGGGGTGAGCCTCTGGGACAGTCTCCACACCTCAAATGAAGGGGTTCAGGGCCTTCGATGGATTCTACAGGTGTAGAGCCCAGCACTAGGGGTGTCTTTGGGACAGAGTCCGCACCGTGGGTGAAGGGGTTAAGGGCCTTCGATGGATTCTGCGGGGGTTAGAGCCCAGCACTATGGGTGAGCCTCTGGGACAGTGTCCATACCTCGAATGAAGGGGTTCAGAGCCTTCGATGGATTCTGCAGGTATAGAGCCCAGCACTAGGGATGATCCTCTGGGACAGTGTCCACACCTCGAAAGAAGGGGTTCAGGGCCTTCGATGGATTCTGCATGTGTAGAGCCCAGCACTAGGGGTGAGCCTCTGGGACAGTGTCCACGCCTCGAAAGAAGGGGTTCAGGGCCTTCGATGGATTCTGCATGTGTAGAGCCCAGCACTAGGGGTGAGCCTCTGGGACAGTGTCCACTCCTCGAATGAAGGGGTTCAGGGCCTTCGATGGATGCTGCAGGTGTAGAGCCCAGCACTAGGCGTGAGCCTCTAGGACAGTGTCCACTCCTCGAATGAAGGGGTTCAGGGCCTTCGATGGATGCTGCAGGTGTAGAGCCCAGCACTAGGGGTGAGCCTCTAGGACAGTGTCCACTCCTCGAATGAAGGGGTTCAGGGCCTTCGATGGATGCTGCAGGTGTAGAGCCCAGCACTAGGGGTGAGCCTCTAGGACAGTGTCCACTCCTCGAATGAAGGGGTTCAGGGCCTTCGATGGATGCTGCAGGTGTAGAGCCCAGCACTAGGCGTGAGCCTCTGGGACAGTGTCCACACCTCGAATGGAGGGGTTCAGGGCCTTCGATGGATTCTGCAGGTGAAGAGCCCAGCACTTGGGGTGACCCTCTGAGACAGTGTCCACACCTCGAATGAAGGGGCTCAGGGCCTTCGATGGATTCTGCAGGTGTAGAGCCCAGCACTAGGGGTGTCTTTGGGACAGAGTCCGCACCTCGGGTGAAGGGGTTCAGGGCCTTCAATGGATTCTGCAGGGGTTTGAGCCCAGCACTAGGGGTGAGCCTCTGGGACAGTGTCCATACCTCGAATGAAGGGGTTCAGAGCCTTTGATGGAATCTGCAGGTGTAGAGTCCAGCACTAGGGGTGAGCCTCTGGGACAGTGTCCACACATCGAATGAAGGGGTTCAGGGCCTTCAATAGATTCTGCAGGGGTTAGAGCCAAGGACTAGGGGTGAGCCTCTGAGACCGAGTCCGCACCGCATGTGGAGGGGTTCAGGGCCTTCGATGGATTCTGCAGGTGTAGAGCCCAGCACTAGGGGTGAGCCTCTGGGACAGTGTCCACACCTCGAATGAAGGGGTTCAGGGCCTTCAATGGATTCTGCAGGTGTAGAGCCCAGCACTAGGGGTGTCTTTGGGACAGAGTCCGCACCTCGAGTGAAGTGGTTCAGGGCCTTCGATGGATTCTGCAGGTATAGAGCCCAGCACTAGGGGTGAGCCTCTGGGACAACGTCTACACCTCGAATGAAGGGTTTCAGGGTCTTCGATGGAATCTGCAGGTGTAGAGCCCAGCACTAGGGGTGTCTTTGGGACAGAGTCCGCACCTCGGGTGAAGGGGTTCATGGCCTTCGATGGATTCTGCAGGTATAGAGCCCAGCACTAGGGGTGAGCCTCTGGGACAGTGTCCACACCTCAAATGAAGGGGTTCAGGGCCTTCAATGGATTCTGCAGGGGTTAGAGCCCAGCACTAGGGGTGAGCCTCTGGGACAGTGTCCACACCTCGAATGAAGGGGTTCAGGGCCTTCGACGGATTCTGCCGGGGTTAGAGCCCAGCACTAGGGGTGAGCCTCTGGGACAGAGTCCTCATCTCGGGTGAAGGGGTTCAGGGCATTCGATGGATTCTGCAGGTGAAGAGCCCAGCACTTGGGGTGACCCTCTGAGACAGTGTCCACACCTCGAATGAAGGGGCTCAGGGCCTTCGATGGATTCTGCAGGTGTAGAGCCCAGCACTAGGGGTGTCTTTGGGACAGAGTCCGCACCTCGGGTGAAGGGGTTCAGGGCCTTCGATGGATTCTGCAGGGGTTAGAGCCCAGCACTAGGGGTGAGCCTCTGGGACAGTGTCTACACCTCGAATGAAGGGGTTCAGGGCCTTCGATGGATTCTGCAAGTGTAGAGCCCAGCACTAGGGGTGAGCCTCTGGGACAGTGTCCACACCTCGAAAGAAGGGGTTCAGGGCCTTCGATGGATTCTGCAGGTGTAGAGCCCAGCACTAGGGGCGAGCCTCTGGGACAGTGTCCGCACCTCGAATGAAGGTGTTTAGGGCCTTCGATGGATTCTGCAGGTGTAGAGCCCAGCACTAGGGGTGTCTTTGGGACAAAGTCCACACCTCGGGTGAAGGGGGTTCAGGCCCTTCGATGGATTCTGCAGGTGTAGAGCCCAGCACTATGGGTGAGCCTCTGGGACAGTGTCCATACCTCGAATGAAGGGGTTCAGAGCCTTCGATGGATTCTGCAGGTATAGAGCCCAGCACTAGGGATGATCCTCTGGGACAGTGTCCACACCTCGAAAGAAGGGGTTCAGGGCCTTCGATGGATTCTGCATGTGTAGAGCCCAGCACTAGGGGTGAGCCTCTGGGACAGTGTCCACGCCTCGAAAGAAGGGGTTCAGGGCCTTCGATGGATTCTGCATGTGTAGAGCCCAGCACTAGGGGTGAGCCTCTGGGACAGTGTCCACACCTCGAATGAAGGGGTTCAGGGCTTCGATGGAGTCTGCAGGGGTAGAGCCCAGCACTAGGGGTGTCTTTGGGACAGAGTCCGCACCTCGGGTGAAGGGGTTCAGGGCCTTTGATGGATTCTGCAGGTGTAGAGCCCAGCACTAGGGGTGAGCCTCTAGGACAGTGTCCACTCCTCGAATGAAGGGGTTGTGGGCCTTCGATGGATTCTGCAGGTGTAGAGCCCAGCACTAGGCGTGAGCCTCTGGGACAGTGTCCACACCTCGAATGAAGGTGTTCAGGGCCTTCGATGGATTCTGAAGGTGTAGAGCCCAGCACTAGGGGTGAGCCTCTGGGACAGTGTCCACACCTCGAATGAAGGTGTTCAGGGCCTTCGATGGATTCTGCAGCGGTTAGAGCCCAGCACTAGCGGTGAGCCTCTGGGACAGTATCCACACCTCGGGTGAAGTGGTTCAGGGCCTTCGATGGATTCTGCAGGTGTAGAGCCCAGCACCAGGGGTGTCTTTGGGACAGAGTCCGCACCGTGGGAGAAGGGGTTCAGGGCCTTCGATGGATTCTGCGGGGGTTAGAGCCCAGCACTATGGGTGATCCTCTGGGACAGTGTCCATACCTCGAATGAAGGGGTTCAGGGCATTCGATGGAATCTGCAGGTGTAGAGTCCAGCACTAGGGGTGAGCCTCTGGGACAGTGTCCACACATCGAATGAAGGGGTTCAGGACCTTCGATGGATTCTGCAGGGGTAGAGCCCAGCACTAGGGGTGTCTTTGGGACAGAGTCCGCACCTCGGGTGAAGGGGTTCAGGGCCTTCGATGGATTCTGCAGGTGTAGAGCCCAGCACTAGGGGTGAGCCTCTAGGACAGTGTCCACTCCTCGAATGAAGGGGTTCAGGGCCTTCGATGGATGCTGCAGGTGTAGAGCCCAGCACTAGGCGTGAGCCTCTGGGACAGTGTCCACACCTCGAATGGAGGGGTTCAGGGCCTTCGATGGATTCTGCAGGTGAAGAGCCCAGCACTTGGGGTGACCCTCTGAGACAGTGTCCACACCTCGAATGAAGGGGCTCAGGGCCTTCGATGGATTCTGCAGGTGTAGAGCCCAGCACTAGGGGTGTCTTTGGGACAGAGTCCGCACCTCGGGTGAAGGGGTTCAGGGCCTTCAATGGATTCTGCAGGGGTTTGAGCCCAGCACTAGGGGTGAGCCTCTGGGACAGTGTCCATACCTTGAATGAAGGGGTTCAGAGCCTTTGATGGAATCTGCAGGTGTAGAGTCCAGCACTAGGGGTGAGCCTCTGGGACAGTGTCCACACATCGAATGAAGGGGTTCAGGGCCTTCAATAGATTCTGCAGGGGTTAGAGCCAAGGACTAGGGGTGAGCCTCTGAGACCGAGTCCGCACCGCATGTGGAGGGGTTCAGGGCCTTCGATGGATTCTGCAGGTGTAGAGCCCAGCACTAGGGGTGAGCCTCTGGGACAGTGTCCACACCTCGAATGAAGGGGTTCAGGGCCTTCAATGGATTCTGCAGGTGTAGAGCCCAGCACTAGGGGTGTCTTTGGGACAGAGTCCGCACCTCGAGTGAAGTGGTTCAGGGCCTTCGATGGATTCTGCAGGTATAGAGCCCAGCACTAGGGGTGAGCCTCTGGGACAACGTCTCACACCTCGAATGAAGGGTTTCAGGGTCTTCGATGGAATCTGCAGGTGTAGAGCCCAGCACTAGGGGTGTCTTTGGGACAGAGTCCGCACCTCGGGTGAAGGGGTTCAGGGCCTTCGATGGATTCTGCAGGTATAGAGCCCAGCACTAGGGGTGAGCCTCTGGGACAGTGTCCACACCTCAAATGAAGGGGTTCAGGGCCTTCAATGGATTCTGCAGGGGTTAGAGCCCAGCACTAGGGGTGAGCCTCTGGGACAGTGTCCACACCTCGAATGAAGGGGTTCAGGGCCTTCGACGGATTCTGCCGGGGTTAGAGCCCAGCACTAGGGGTGAGCCTCTGGGACAGAGTCCTCATCTCGGGTGAAGGGGTTCAGGGCATTCGATGGATTCTGCAGGTGAAGAGCCCAGCACTTGGGGTGACCCTCTGAGACAGTGTCCACACCTCGAATGAAGGGGCTCAGGGCCTTCGATGGATTCTGCAGGTGTAGAGCCCAGCACTAGGGGTGTCTTTGGGACAGAGTCCGCACCTCGGGTGAAGGGGTTCAGGGCCTTCGATGGATTCTGCAGGGGTTAGAGCCCAGCACTAGGGGTGAGCCTCTGGGACAGTGTCTACACACCTCGAATGAAGGGGTTCAGGGCCTTCGATGGATTCTGCAAGTGTAGAGCCCAGCACTAGGGGTGAGCCTCTGGGACAGTGTCCACACCTCGAAAGAAGGGGTTCAGGGCCTTCGATGGATTCTGCAGGTGTAGAGCCCAGCACTAGGGGCGAGCCTCTGGGACAGTGTCCGCACCTCGAATGAAGGTGTTTAGGGCCTTCGATGGATTCTGCAGGTGTAGAGCCCAGCACTAGGGGTGTCTTTGGGACAAAGTCCACACCTCGGGTGAAGGGGTTCAGGCCCTTCGATGGATTCTGCAGGTGTAGAGCCCAGCACTAGGGGTGAGCCTCTGGGACAGTGTCCACACCTCGAATGAAGGGGTTCAGGGACTTCGATAGATGCTGCAGGTGTAGAGCCCTGCACTAGGGGTGAGCCTCTGGGACAGTGTCCACACCTCGAATGAAGGTGTTCAGGGCCTTCGATGGATTCTGCAGCGGTTAGGGCCCAGCACTAGGGGTGTCTTTGGGACAGAGTCCGCACCTCGGGTGGAGGGGTTCAGGGCCTTCGATGTAATCTGCAGGTGTAGAGCCCAGAACTAGGGGTGAACCTCTGGGACAGTGTCCACACCTCGGGTGCAGGGGTTCAGGGCCTTCGATGGAATCTGCAGGTGTGGAGCTCAGCACTAGGGGTGAGACTCTGGGACAATGTCCACACCTCAAATGAAGGGGTTCAGGGCCTTCAATAGATTCTGCAGGGGTTAGAGCCAAGGACTAGGGGTGAGCCTCTGGGACAGAGTCCGAACCTCATGTGGAGGGGTTCAGGGCCTTCGATGGATTCTGCAGGTGTAGAGCCCAGCACTAGGGGTGAGCCTCTGGGACAGTGTCCACACCTCGAATGAAGGGCTTCAGGGCCTTCGATGGATTCTGCAGGTGTAGAGCCCAGCACTAGGGGTGTCTTTGGGACAGAGTCCGCACCTCGAGTGAAGTGGTTCAGGGCCTTCGATGGATTCTGCAGGGGTTAGAGCCCAGCACTAGGGGTGAGCCTCTGGGACAGTCTCCACACCTCAAATGAAGGGGTTCAGGGCCTTCGATGGATTCTACAGGTGTAGAGCCCAGCACTAGGGGTGTCTTTGGGACAGAGTCCGCACCGTGGGTGAAGGGGTTAAGGGCCTTCGATGGATTCTGCGGGGGTTAGAGCCCAGCACTATGGGTGAGCCTCTGGGACAGTGTCCATACCTCGAATGAAGGGGTTCAGAGCCTTTGATGGAATCTGCAGATGTAGAGTCCAGCACTAGGGGGGAGCCTCTGGGACAGTGTCCACACATCGAATGAAGGGGTTCAGGGCCTTCGATGGATTCTACATGTGTAGAGCCCAGCACTAGGGGTGAGCCTCTGGGACAGTGTCCACACCTCGAAAGAAGGGGTTCAGGGCCTTTGATGGATTCTGCAGGTGTAGAGCCCAGCACTAGGGGTGAGCCTCTAGGACAGTGTCCACTCCTCGAATGAAGGGGTTCAGGGCCTTCGATGGATTCTGCAGGAGTAGAGCCCAGTACTAGGCGTGAGCCTCTGGGACAGTGTCCACACCTCGAATGAAGGTGTTCAGGGCCTTCGATGGATTCTGAAGGTGTAGAGCCCAGCACTAGGGGTGAGCCTCTGGGACAGTGTCCACACCTCGAATGAAGGTGTTCAGGGCCTTCGATGGATTCTGCAGCGGTTAGAGCCCAGCACTAGCGGTGAGCCTCTGGGACAGTATCCACACCTCGGGTGAAGTGGTTCAGGGCCTTTGATGGATTCTGCAGGTGTAGAGTCCAGCACTAGGGGTGTCTTTGGGACAGAGTCCGCACCTCGGGTGAAGGGGTTCAGGGCCTTTGATGGATTCTGCAGGTGTAGAGCCCGGCACTAGGGGTGAGCCTCTAGGACAGTGTCCACTCCTCGAATGAAGGGGTTCAGGGCCTTCGATGGATGCTGCAGGTGTAGAGCCCAGCACTAGGCGTGAGCCTCTGGGACAGTGTCCACACCTCGAATGAAGGTGTTCAGGGCCTTCGATGGATTCTGCAGCGGTTAGGGCCCAGCACTAGCGGTGAGCCTCTGGGACAGTGTTCACACCTCGAATGATGGGGTTCAGGGCCTTCGATGGAATCTGCAGGTGTAGAGTCCAGCAGTAGGGGTGAGCCTCTGGGACAGTGTCCACACCTCGAATGAAGGGGTTCAGGGCCTTCGATGGAATCTGCAGGTGTAGAGCCCAGCACTAGGAGTGAGCCTCTGGGACAGTGTCCACACCTCGAATGAAGGGGTTCAGGGCCTTCGATGGATTCTGCAGGTGTAGAGCCCAGCAATAGGTGTGAGCCTCTGGGACAGTGTCCACAGCTCTGAATGAATGGGTTCAGGGCCTTCGATGGATTCTGCAGGTGTAGAGCCCAGCACTAGGGGTGAGCCTCTGGGACAGTGTCCACCCCTCGAATGAAGGGGTTCAGGGCCTTCGATGGATTCTGCAGGGGTTAGAGCCCAGCACTAGGGGTGAGCCTCTGGGACAGTGTCCACACCTCGAATGAAAGGGTTCAGTGCCTTTGATGGATTCTGCAGGGGTTAGAGCCCAGCACTAGGGGTGAGCCTCTAGGACAGTGTCCGCACCTCAAATGAAGGGGTTCAGGGCCTTCGATGGATTCTACAGGTGTAGAGCCCAGCACTAGGGGTGTCTTTGGGACAGTGTCCACACCTTGAATGAAGGGGTTCAGTGCCTTCAATGGATTCTGCAGGTGTAGAGCCCAGCACTAGGGGTGAGCCTCTGGGATAGTGTCCACACCTCGAATGAAGGGGTTCAGGGCCTTCGATGGATTCTGCAGGTGTAGAGCCCAGCGCTAGGGGTGTCTTGGGGACAGAGTCCGCACCTCAAATGAAGTGGTTCAGGGCCTTCGATGGATTCTACAGGTGTAGAGCCCAGCACAAGCGGTGTCTTTGGGACAGTGTCCACACCTCGAATGAAGGGGTTCAGTGCCTTCTATGGATTCTGCAGGTGTAGAGCCTAGCACTAGGGGTGAGCCTCTGGGACAGTGTCCACACCTCGAATGGAGGGGTTCAGGGCCTTCGATGGATTCTGCAGGTGTAAAGCCCAGCACTAGGGGTGAGCCTCTGGAACAGTGTCCACACCTCGAATGAAGGGGTTCAGGGCCTTTGATAGATTCTGCAGGTGTAGAGCCCAGCACTAGGGGTGAGCCTCTGGGACAGTGTCCACACCTCGAATGAAGGGGTTCAGGGCCTTCGACGGATTCTGCAGGGGTTAGAGCCCAGCACTAGGGGTGAGCCTCTGGGACAGTGTCCACACCTCGAATGAAGGGGCTCAGGGCCTTCGATGGATTCTGCAGGTGTAGAGCCCAGCACTAGGGGTGTCTTTGGGACAGAGTCTGCACCTCGGGTGAAGGGGTTCAGGGCCTTCGATGGATTCTACAGGGGTTAGAGCCCAGCACTAGGGGTGAGCCTCTGGGACAGTGTCCACACCTCGAATGAAGGGGTTCAGGTCCTTCGATGGATTCTGCAGGTATAGAGCCCAGCACTAGGGGTGATCCTCTGGGACAGTGTCCACACCTCGAAAGAAGGGGTTCAGGGCCTTCGATGGATTCTACATGTGTAGAGCCCAGCACTAGGGGTGAGCCTCTGGGACAGTGTCCACACCTCGAAAGAAGGGGTTCAGGGCCTTCGATGGATTCTGCATGTGTAGAGCCCAGCACTAGGGGTGAGCCTCTGGGACAGTGTCCACACCTCGAAAGAAGGGGTTCAGGGCCTTCGATGGATTCTGCATGTGTAGAGCCCAGCACTAGGGGTGAGCCTCTGGGACAGTGTCCACACCTCGAATGAAGGGGTTCAGGGCTTTGATGGAGTCTGCAGGTGTCGAGCCCAGCACTAGGAGTGAGCCTCTGGGAAAGTGTCCACACCTCGAATGAAGGGGTTCAGGGCCTTCGACGAATTCTGCAGGGGTTAGAGCCCAGCACTAGGGGTGATCCTCTGCGACAGAGTCCGCACCTCGGGTGAAGGGGTTCAGGGCCTTCGATGGATTCTGCAGTTGAAGAGCCCAGCACTTGGGGTGACCCTCTGAGACAGTGTCCACACCTCGAATGAAGGGGCTCAGGGCCTTCGATGGATTCTGCAGGTGTAGAGCCCAGCACTAGGGGTGTCTTTGGGACAAAGTCCACACCTCGGGTGAAGGGGGTTCAGGCCCTTCGATGGATTCTGCAGGTGTAGAGCCCAGCACTAGGGGTGAGCCTCTGGGACAGTGTCCACACCTCGAATGAAGGGGTTCAGGGACTTCGATGGATTCTGCAAGTGTCAATCAATCAATCAATCACAGAATTTGTAAAGCGCACTACTTACCCGCGAGGGTCTGAAGGCGCTAGGGAAAAAGAAAAGGGGGAGTGCTGCTACTGGTCGAACAACCAGGTCTTGAGTAGCCTCCTGAAGGTCAGCAGGTCTTGGGTCTGTCGTAGGCTTAGTGGAAGGGTGTTCCAGGTCTTGGCGGCGAGGTGGGAGAAGGATCTGCCGCCGGTGGTAGTTCTTCGAATGCGAGGGACGGTGGCGAGGGAGAGGTCGGCGGTTGGGGACGTAGAAGAGGATTCGTCTGTTGAGGTAGGCTGGGCCAGTCTTGTGGAGTGCCTTGTGTGCGTGGATGAGGAGTTTGAAGGAGATTCTCCTGTCGACGGGGAGCCAGTGCAGGTTCCTCAGGTGGGGGGTGATGTGGCTGTGGCGTGGTACATCGAGGATCAGGCGTGCGGAGGCGTTTTGTATGCGTTGCAGTCGCTTGATGAGCTTGGCCGGGGCTCCGCGTAGAGGGCGTTCCCATAGTCAAGTCTGCTACTGACGAGGGCCTGGGTGACTGTTCTTCTTGTGTCTGTCGGGATCCACCTGTAGATCTTGCGAAGCATGCGGAGGGTGTTGAAGCAGGAGGATGAGACTGCGTTGACTTGCTTGGCCATGGAGGCGTTGAGTCGAGGATGACTCCCAGGTTGCGTGCGTGGTCGGTGGGTGTCGGGGCTGCTCCCAGCGTCGTTGGCCACCAGGAGTTGTCCCAGGCTGAGGGGTTGGAGCCGAGGATGAGGACCTCTGTCTTCTCCGTGTTCAGTTTTAGTCGGCTGATCTTCATCCAATCGACGACGGCCTTCATTCCTTCATGGAGGTTGGATTTGGCGGCGAGGGGTCCTTGGTGAGGAGAGGATCAGTTGAGTGTCGTCGGTGTAGGAGATTATGTTGAGGTCGTGCTGTCTGAGCGATGCGTGCGAGCGGGGCCATGTAGATGTTGAACAGTGTTGGGCTGAGGGACGATCCCTGGGAGTACGCCGCAGAGGATCTCGGAGGCTTCGGATCGGAATGGTGGGAGGCGGACTCTCTGGGTTCTGCCGGCGAGGAAGGAGGTGGCCCATTCCAGGGCCTTGTCTCGGATCCCTGCGTCGTGGAGGCGTGCGCGTAGAGTGCGGTGGCAGACAGTGTCGAAGGCGGCGGAGAGGTCCAGCAGGATGAGGGCTGCGGTCTCACCGTTGTCCAGCAGGATGAGGGCAGTCTCAGTGCTGTGGTTGCTGCGGAACCCTGATTGGGATGGGTCCAGGATGCAGTTTTCTTCGAGGTATCGAGTTAGCTGTTTGTTGACGATCTTCTCGATGACCTTGGCTGGGAACGGAAGCAGGGAGATGGGCCGGAAGTTCTTGAGGTCTCTCGGGTCCGCCTTGGGTTTTGAGTAGGGCGTTGATCTCTGCGTGTTTCAGCTCTCTGGGAAGGTCGCGATCTCGAATGAGAGATTGATGACGTTGCACAGGTGGGGTGCGATGGAGCTGCTGGCTTTGTTGAAGATGTGGTGCGGGAAAGGGTCTGACGGGGAGCCGGAGTGTATTGTGCTCATGGTCTTGATGGTGTCCTCTGGGCTCTACAGGTGTAGAGCCCAGCACTAGGGGTGTCTTTGGGACAGAGTCCGCACCGTGGGTGAAGGGGTTCAGGGCCTTCGATGGATTCTGCGGGGGTTAGAGCCCAGCACTAGGGGTGAGCCTCTGGGACAGTGTCCACACCTCAAAAGAAGGGGTTCAGGGCCTTCGATGGATTCTGCATGTGAAGAGCCCAGCACTAGGGGTGAGCCTCTGGGACAGTGTCCACACCTCGAATGAAGGGGTTCAGGGCCTTCGATGGATTCTGCAGGTGTAGAGCCCAGCACTAGGGGTGTCTTTGGGACAGAGTCCGCACCTCGGGTGGAGGGGTTCAGGGCCTTCGATGTAATCTGCAGGTGTAGAGCCCAGAACTAGGGGTGAACCTCTGGGACAGTGTCCACACCTCGGGTGCAGGGGTTCAGGGCCTTCGATGGAATCTGCAGGTGTGGAGCCCAGCACTAGGGGTGAGCCTCTGGGACAATGTCCACACCTCGAATGAAGGGGTTCAGGGCCTTCAATAGATTCTGCAGGGGTTAGAGCCAAGGACTAGGGGTGAGCCTCTGAGACAGAGTCCGCACCTCATGTGGAGGGGTTCAGGGCCTTCGATGGATTCTGCAGGTGTAGAGCCCAGCACTAGGGGTGAGCCTCTGGGACAGTGTCCACACCTCGAATGAAGGGGTTCAGGGCCTTCGATGGATTCTGCAGGTGTAGAGCCCAGCACTAGGGGTGTCTTTGGGACAGAGTCCGCACCTCGAGTGAAGTGGTTCAGGGCCTTCGATGGATTCTGCAGGGGTTAGAGCCCAGCACTAGGGGTGAGCCTCTGGGACAGTCTCCACACCTCAAATGAAGGGGTTCAGGGCCTTCGATGGATTCTACAGGTGTAGAGCCCAGCACTAGGGGTGTCTTTGGGACAGAGTCCGCACCGTGGGTGAAGGGGTTCAGGGCCTTCGATGGATTCTGCGGGGGTTAGAGCCCAGCACTATGGGTGAGCCTCTGGGACAGTGTCCATACCTCGAATGAAGGGGTTCAGGGCCTTTGATGGAATCTGCAGGTGTAGAGTCCAGCACTAGGGGTGAGCCTCTGGGACAGTGTCCACACATCGAATGAAGGGGTTCAGGGCCTTCGATGGATTCTGCAGGGGTAGAGCCCAGCACTAGGGGTGTCTTTGGAACAGAGTCCGCACCTCGGGTGAAGGGGTTCAGGGCCTTTGATGGATTCTGCAGGTGTAGAGCCCAGCACTAGGGGTGAGCCTCTAGGACAGTGTCCACTCCTCGAATGAAGGGGTTCAGGGCCTTCGATGGATTCTGCAGGTGTAGAGCCCAGCACTAGGCGTGAGCCTCTGGGACAGTGTCCACACCTCGAATAAAGGGGTTCAGGGCCTTCGATGGATTCTGAATGTGTAGAGCCCAGCACTAGGGGTGAGCCTCTGGGACAGTGTCCACACCTCGAATGAAGGTGTTCAGGGCCTTCGATGGATTCTGCAGCGGTTAGGGCCCAGCACTAGCGGTGAGCCTCTGGGACAGTGTTCACACCTCGAATGATGGGGTTCAGGGCCTTCGATGGAATCTGCAGGTGTAGAGCCCAGCACTAGGGGTGAGCCTCTGGGACAGTGTCCACACCTCGAATGAAGGGGTTCAGGGCCTTCGATGGAATCTGCATGTGTAGAGCCCAGCACTAGGAGTGAGCCTCTGGGACAGTGTCCACACCTCGAATGAAGGGGTTCAGGGCCTTCGATGGATTCTGCAGGTGTAGAGCCCAGCAATAGGTGTGAGCCTCTGGGACAGTGTCCACAGCTCGAATGAATGGGTTCAGGGCCTTCGATGGATTCTGCAGGTGTAGAGCCCAGCACTAGGGGTGAGCCTCTGGGACAGTGTCCACCCCTCGAATGAAGGGGTTCAGGGCCTTCGATGGATTCTGCAGGGGTTAGAGCCCAGCACTAGGGGTGAGCCTCTGGGACAGTGTCCACACCTCGAATGAAAGGGTTCAGGGCCTTTGATGGATTCTGCAGGGGTTAGAGCCCAGCACTAGGGGTGAGCATCTGGGACAGAGTACTCACCTCGGGTGAAGGGGTTCAGGGCCTGCGATGGATTCTGCAGGTGTAGAGCCCAGCACTAGGGGTGAGCCTCTAGGACAGTGTCCGCACCTCAAATGAAGGGGTTCAGGGCCTTCGATGGATTCTACAGGTGTAGAGCCCAGCACTAGGGGTGTCTTTGGGACAGTGTCCACACCTTGAATGAAGGGGTTCAGTGCCTTCGATGGATTCTGCAGGTGTAGAGCCCAGCACTAGGGGTGAGCCTCTGGGACAGTGTCCACACCTCGAATGAAGGGGTTCAGGGCCTTCGATGGATTCTGCAGGTGTAGAGCCCAGCGCTAGGGGTGTCTTGGGGACAGAGTCCTCACCTCAAATGAAGGGGTTCAGGGCCTTCGATGGATTCTACAGGTGTAGAGCCCAGCACAAGGGGTGTCTTTGGGACAGTGTCCACACCTCGAATGAAGGGGTTCAGTGCCTTCTATGGATTCTGCAGGTGTAGAGCCCAGCACTAGGGGTGAGCCTCTGGAACAGTGTCCACACCTCGAATGGAGGGGTTCAGGGCCTTCGATGGATTCTGCAGGTGTAGAACCCAGCACTAGGGGTGAGCCTCTGGGACAGTGTCCACAGCTCGAATGAAGGGGTTCAGGGCCTTTGATAGATTCTGCAGGTGTAGAGCCCAGCACTAGGGGTGAGCCTCTGGGACAGTGTCCACACCTCGAATGAAGGGGTTCAGGGCCTTCGGATTCTGCAGGGGTTAGAGCCCAGCACTAGGGGTGAGCCTCTGGGACAGAGTCCGCACCTCGGGTGAAGGGGTACAGGGCCTTCGATGGATTCTGCAGGTGTAGAGCCCAGCACTAGGGGTGAGCCTCTGGGACAGTGTCCACACCTCGAATGAAGGGGTTCAGGGCCTTCGATGGATTCTGCAGGTGTAGAGCCCAGCACTAGGGGTGTCTTTGGGACAGAGTCCGCACCTCGAGTGAAGTGGTTCAGGGCCTTCGATGGATTCTGCAGGGGTTAGAGCCCAGCACTAGGGGTGAGCCTCTGGGACAGTCTCCACACCTCAAATGAAGGGGTTCAGGGCCTTCGATGGATTCTGCAGGTGTAGAGCCCAGCACTAGGGGTGTCTTTGGGACAGAGTCCACACCGTGGAGTGAAGGGGTTCAGGGCCTTCGATGGATTCTGCGGGGGTTAGAGCCCAGCACTATGGGTGAGCCTCTGGGACAGTGTCCATACCTCGAATGAAGGGGTTCAGAGCCTTTGATGGAATCTGCAGGTGTAGAGTCCAGCACTAGGGGTGAGCCTCTGGGACAGTGTCCACACATCGAATGAAGGGGTTCAGGGCCTTCGATGGATTCTGCAGGGGTAGAGCCCAGCACTAGGGGTGTCTTTGGAACAGAGTCCGCACCTCGGGTGAAGGGGTTCAGGGCCTTTGATGGATTCTGCAGGTGTAGAGCCCAGCACTAGGGGTGAGCCTCTAGGACAGTGTCCACTCCTCGAATGAAGGGGTTCAGGGCCTTCGATGGATTCTGCAGGTGTAGAGCCCAGCACTAGGCGTGAGCCTCTGGGACAGTGTCCACACCTCGAATAAAGGGGTTCAGGGCCTTCGATGGATTCTGAAGTGTAGAGCCCAGCACTAGGGGTGAGCCTCTGGGACAGTGTCCACACCTCGAATGAAGGTGTTCAGGGCCTTCGATGGATTCTGCAGCGGTTAGGGCCCAGCACTAGCGGTGAGCCTCTGGGACAGTGTTCACACCTCGAATGATGGGGTTCAGGGCCTTCGATGGAATCTGCAGGTGTAGAGCCCAGCACTAGGGGTGAGCCTCTGGGACAGTGTCCACACCTCGAATGAAGGGGTTCAGGGCCTTCGATGGAATCTGCAGGTGTAGAGCCCAGCACTAGGAGTGAGCCTCTGGGACAGTGTCCACACCTCGAATGAAGGGGTTCAGGGCCTTCGATGGATTCTGCAGGTGTAGAGCCCAGCAATAGGTGTGAGCCTCTGGGACAGTGTCCACAGCTCGAATGAATGGGTTCAGGGCCTTCGATGGATTCTGCAGGTGTAGAGCCCAGCACTAGGGGTGAGCCTCTGGGACAGTGTCCACCCTCGAATGAAGGGGTTCAGGGCCTTCGATGGATTCTGCAGGGGTTAGAGCCCAGCACTAGGGGTGAGCCTCTGGGACAGTGTCCACACCTCGAATGAAAGGGTTCAGGGCCTTTGATGGATTCTGCAGGGGTTAGAGCCCAGCACTAGGGGTGAGCATCTGGGACAGAGTACTCACCTCGGGTGAAGGGGTTCAGGGCCTGCGATGGATTCTGCAGGTGTAGAGCCCAGCACTAGGGGTGAGCCTCTGGGACAGTGTCCGCACCTCAAATGAAGGGGTTCAGGGCCTTCGATGGATTCTACAGGTGTAGAGCCCAGCACTAGGGGTGTCTTTGGGACAGTGTCCACACCTTGAATGAAGGGGTTCAGTGCCTTCGATGGATTCTGCAGGTGTAGAGCCCAGCACTAGGGGTGAGCCTCTGGGACAGTGTCCACACCTCGAATGAAGGGGTTCAGGGCCTTCGATGGATTCTGCAGGTGTAGAGCCCAGCGCTAGGGGTGTCTTGGGGACAGAGTCCGCACCTCAAATGAAGGGGTTCAGGGCCTTCGATGGATTCTACAGGTGTAGAGCCCAGCACAAGGGGTGTCTTTGGGACAGTGTCCACACCTCGAATGAAGGGGTTCAGTGCCTTCTATGGATTCTGCAGGTGTAGAGCCCAGCACTAGGGGTGAGCCTCTGGAACAGTGTCCACACCTCGAATGGAGGGGTTCAGGGCCTTCGATGGATTCTGCAGGTGTAGAGCCCAGCACTAGGGGTGAGCCTCTGGGACAGTGTCCACACCTCGAATGAAGGGGTTCAGGGCCTTTGATAGATTCTGCAGGTGTAGAGCCCAGCACTAGGGGTGAGCCTCTGGGACAGTGTCCACACCTCGAATGAAGGGGTTCAGGGCCTTCGGATTCTGCAGGGGTTAGAGCCCAGCACTAGGGGTGAGCCTCTGGGACAGAGTCCGCACCTCGGGTGAAGGGGTACAGGGCCTTCGATGGCTTCTGCAGGTGAATAGCCCAGCACTAGGGGTGACCCTCTGGGACAGTGTCCACACCTCGAATGAAGGGGCTCAGGGCCTTCGATGGATTCTGGAGGTGTAGAGCCCAGCCCTAGGGGTGTCTTTGGGACAGAGTCTGCACCTCGGGTGAAGGGGTTCAGGGCCTTCGATGGATTCTACAGGGGTTAGAGCCCAGCACAAGGGGTGAGCCTCTGGGACAGTGTCCACACCTCGAATGAAGGGGTTCAGGGCCTTCGATGGATTCTGCATGTGTAGAGCCCAGCACTAGGGGTGAGCCTCTGGGACAGTGTCCACACCTCGAAAGAAGGGTTCAGGGCCTTCGATGGATTCTCCATGTGTAGAGCCCAGCACTAGGGGTGAGCCTCTGGGACAGTGTCCACACCTCGAATGAAGGGGTTCAGGGCCTTCGATGGAGTCTGCAGGTGTAGAGCCCAGCACTAGGAGTGAGCCTCTGGGAAAGTGTCCACACCTCGAATGAAGGGGTTCAGGGCCTTCGAATGGATTCTGCAGGTGTAGAGCCCAGCACTAGGGGTGAGCCTCTGGGACAGTGTCCACACCTCGAATGAAGGTGTTTAGGGCCTTCGATGAATTCAGCAGGTGTAGAGCCCAGCACTAGGGGTGTCTTTGGGACAGAGTACGCACCTCGGGTGAAGGGGGTCCAGGGCCTTCGTTGGATTCTGCAGGTGTAGAGCCCAGCACTAGGCGTGTCTTTGGGACAGTCTGCACCTCGGGTGAAGGGGATCAGGGCCTTCAATGGATTCTGCATGTGTAGAGCCCAGCACTAGGAGTGAGCCTCTAGGACAGTGTCCACACCTCGAATGAAGGGGTTCAGGGCCTTCGATGGATTCTGCAGGTGTAGAGCCCAGCAATAGGTGTGAGCCTCTGGGACAGTGTCCACAGCTCGAATGAATGGGTTCAGGGCCTTCGATGGATTCTGCAGGTGTAGAGCCCAGCACTAGGGGTGAGCCTCTGGGACAGTGTCCACCCCTCGAATGAAGGGGTACAGGGCCTTCGATGGATTCTGCAGGGGTTAGAGCCCAGCACTAGGGGTGAGCCTCTGGGACAGTGTCCACACCTCGAATGAAAGGGTTCAGGGCCTTTGATGGATTCTGCAGGGGTTAGAGCCCAGCACTAGGGGTGAGCCTCTGGGACAGAGTACTCACCTCGGGTGAAGGGGTTCAGGGCCTGCGATGGATTCTGCAGGTGTAGAGCCCAGCACTAGGGGTGAGCCTCTAGGACAGTGTCCGCACCTCAAATGAAGGGGTTCAGGTCCTTCGATGGATTCTACAGGTGTAGAGCCCAGCACTAGGGGTGTCTTTGGGACAGTGTCCACACCTTGAATGAAGGGGTTCAGTGCCTTCGATGGATTCTGCAGGTGTAGAGCCCAGCACTAGGGGTGAGCCTCTGGGACAGTGTCCACACCTCGAATGAAGGGGTTCAGGGCCTTCGATGGATTCTGCAGGTGTAGAGCCCAGCGCTAGGGGTGTCTTGGGGACAGAGTCAGCACCGCAAATGAAGGGGTTCAGGGCCTTCGATGGATTCTACAGGTGTAGAGCCCAGCACAAGGGGTGTCTTTGGGACAGTGTCCACACCTCGAATGAAGGGGTTCAGTGCCTTCTATGGATTCTGCAGGTGTAGAGCCCAGCACTAGGGGTGAGCCTCTGGGACAGTGTCCACACCTCGAATGAAGGGGTTCAGGGCCTTTGATAGATTCTGCAGGTGTAGAGCCCAGCACTAGGGGTGAGCCTCTGGGACAGTGTCCACACCTCGAATGAAGGGGTTCAGGGCCTTCGGATTCTGCAGGGGTTAGAGCCCAGCACTAGGGGTGAGCCTCTGGGACAGAGTCCGCACCTCGGGTGAAGGGGTACAGGGCCTTCGATGGCTTCTGCAGGTGAATAGCCCAGCACTAGGGGTGACCCTCTGGGACAGTGTCCACACCTCGAATGAAGGGGCTCAGGGCCTTCGATGGATTCTGCAGGTGTAGAGCCCAGCCCTAGGGGTGTCTTTGGGACAGAGTCTGCACCTCGGGTGAAGGGGTTCAGGGCCTTCGATGGATTCTACAGGGGTTAGAGCCCAGCACTAGGGGTGAGCCTCTGGGACAGTGTCCACACCTCGAATGAAGGGGTTCAGGGCCTTCGATGGATTCTACATGTGTAGAGCCCAGCACTAGGGGTGAGCCTCTGGGACAGTGTCCACACCTCGAAAGAAGGGGTTCAGGGCCTTCGATGGATTCTCCATGTGTAGAGCCCAGCACTAGGGGTGAGCCTCTGGGACAGTGTCCACACCTCGAATGAAGGGGTTCAGGGCTTCGATGGAGTCTGCAGGTGTAGAGCCCAGCACTAGGAGTGAGCCTCTGGGAAAGTGTCCACACCTCGAATGAAGGGGTTCAGGGCCTTCGATGGATTCTGCAGGTGTAGAGCCCAGCACTAGGGGTGAGCCTCTGGGACAGTGTCCACAGCTCGAATGAAGGGGTTCAGGGCCTTCGATGGATTCTGCAGGTGTAGAGCCCAGCACTAGGGGTGAGCCTCTGGGACAGTGTCCACACCTCGAATGAAGGTGTTTAGGGCCTTCGATGAATTCAGCAGGTGTAGAGCCCAGCACTAGGGGTGTCTTTGGGACAGAGTACGCACCTCGGCTGAAGGGGGTCCAGGGCCTTCGTTGGATTCTGCAGGTGTAGAGCCCAGCACTAGGCGTGTCTTTGGGACAGTCTGCACCTCGGGTGAAGGGGATCAGGGCCTTCAATGGATTCTGCATGTGTAGAGCCCAGCACTAGGGGTGAGCCTCTGGGACAGTGTCCACACCTCGAATGAAGGGGTTCAGGGCCTTCGATGGATTCTGCAGGTGTAGAGCCCAGCACTAGGGGTGTCTTTGGGACAGAGTCTGCACCTCGGGTGAAGGGGGTTCAGGCCTTTCGATGGATTCTGCAGGTGTAGAGCCCCGCACTAGGGGTGTCTTTGGGACAGTCTGCACCACGGAAGAAGGGGGTTCAGGGCCTTCGATGGATTCTGCAGGTGTAGAGCCCAGCACTAGGGGTGAGCCTCTGGGACAGTGTCCACACTTCGAATGAAGGAGTTCAGGGCCTTCGATGGATTCTGCAGGTGTAGAGCCCAGCACTAGGGGTGAGCCTCGGGGACAGTGTCCACACCTCAAATGAAGGGGTTCAGGGCCTTCGATGGATTCTGCAGGGGTTAGAGCCCAGCACTAGGGGTGAGCCTCTGGGACAGTGTCCACACCTCGAATGAAGGGGTTCAGGGCCTTCGATGGAATCTGCAGGTGTAGAGTCCAGCCCTAGGGGTGAGCCTCCGGGACAGTGTCCACACATCGAATGAAGGGGTTCAGGGCCTTCGATGGATTCTGCAGGGGTAGAGCCCAGCACTAGGGGTGTCTTTGGGACAGAGTCCGCACCTCGGGTGAAGGGGTTCAGGGCCTTCGATGGATTCTGCAGGTGTAGAGCCCAGCACTAGGCGTGAGCCTCTGGGACAGTGTCCACACCTCGAATGAAGGGGTTCAGGGCCTTCGATGGATTCTGAAGGTGTAGAGCCCAGCACTAGGGGTGAGCCTCTGGGACAGTGTCCACACCTCGAATGAAGGTGTTCAGGGCCTTCGATGGATTCTGCAGCGGTTAGAGCCCAGCACTAGCGGTGAGCCTCTGGGACAGTGTCCGCACCTCAAATGAAGGGGTTCAGGGCCTTCGATGGATTCTACAGGTGTAGAGCCCAGCACTAGGGGAGTCTTTGGGACAGTGTCCACACCTTGAATGAAGGGGTTCAGTGCCTTCGATGGATTCTGCAGGTGTAGAGCCCAGCACTAGGGGTGAGCCTCTGGGACAGTGTCCACACCTCGAATGAAGGGGTTCAGGCCCTTCGATGGATTCTACAGGTGTAGAGCCCAGCACTAGGGGTGTCTTTGGGACAGTGTCCACACCTTGAATGAAGGGGTTCAGTGCCTTCGATGGATTCTGCAGGTGTAGAGCCCAGCACTAGGGGTAAGCCTCTGGGACAGTGTCCACACCTCGAATGGAGGGGTTCAGGGCCTTCGATGGATTCTGCATGTGTAGAGCCCAGCACTAGGGGTGAGCCTCTGGGACAGTGTCCACACCTCGAATGAAGGGGTTCAGGGCCTTTGATGGATTCTGCTGGTGTAGAGCCCAGCACTAGGGGTGAGCCTCTGGGACAGTGTCCACACCTCGAATGAAGGGGTTCAAGGCCTTCGACGGATTCTGCAGGGGTTAGAGCCCAGCACTTGGGGTGAGCCTCTGGGACAGAGTCCGCACCTCGGGTGAAGGGGTACAGGGCCTTCGATGGCTTCTGCAGGTGAAGAGCCCAGCACTAGGGGTGACCCTCTGGGACAGTGTCCGCACCTCGAAAGAAGGGGCTCAGGGCCTTCGATGGATTCTGCAGGTGTAGAGCCCAGCACTAGGGGTGTCTTTGGGACAGAGTCCGCACCTCGGGTGAAGGGGTTCAGGGCCTTCGATGGATTCTACAGGGGTTAGAGCCCAGCACTAGGGGTGAGCCTCTGGGACAGTGTCCACACCTCGAATGAAGGGGTTCAGGGCCTTCGATGGATTATGCAGGTGTAGAGCCCAGCACTAGGGGTGACCCTCTGGGACAGTGTCCACACCTCGAAAGAAGGGGTTCAGGGCCTTCGATGGATTCTACATGTGTAGAGCCCAGCACTAGGGGTGAGCCTCTGGGACAGTGTCCACACCTCGAAAGAAGGGGTTCAGGGACTTCGATGGATTCTGCATGTGTAGAGCCCAGCACTAGGGGTGAGCCTCTGGGACAGTGTCCACACCTCGAATGAAGGGGTTCAGGGCCTTCGATGGAGTCTGCAGGTGTAGAGCCCAGCACTAGGAGTGAGCCTCTGGGACAGTGTCCACACCTGGAATGAAGGGGTTCAGAGCCTTCGATGGATTCTGCAGGTGTAGAGCCCAGCACTAGGGGTGAGCCTCTGGGACAGTGTCCACAGCTCGAATGAAGGGGTTCAGGGCCTTCGATGGATTCTGCAGGTGTAGAGCCCAGCACTAGGGGTGAGCCTCTGGGACAGTGTCCACACCTCGAATGAAGGTGTTTAGGGCCTTCGATGGATTCAGCAGGTGTAGAGCCCAGCACTAGGGGTGTCTTTGGGACAGAGTCTGCACCTCGGGTGAAGGGGGTTCAGGCCTTTCGATGGATTCTGCAGGTGTAGAGCCCAGCACTAGGGGTGTCTTTGGGACAGTCTGCACCTCGGAAGAAGGGGGTTCAGGGCCTTCGATGGATTCTGCAGGTGTAGAGCCCAGCACTAGGGGTGAGCCTCTGGGACAGTGTCCACACTTCAAATGAAGGAGTTCAGGGCCTTCGATGGATTCTGCAGGTGTAGAGCCCAGCACTAGGGGTGAGCCTCGGGGACAGTGTCCACACCTCGAATGAAGGGGTTCAGGGCCTTCGATGGATTCTGCAGGGGTTAGAGCCCAGCACTAGGGGTGAGCCTCTGGGACAGTGTCCACACCTCGAATGAAGGGGTTCAGGGCCTTCGATGGATTCTGCAGGGTTTAGAGCCCAGCACTAGGGGTGAGCCTCTGGGACAGTGTCCACACCTCGAATGAAGGGGTTCAGGGACTTCGATGGATTCTGCAGGGGTTAGAGCCCAGCACTAGGAGTGAGCCTCTGGGACAGTGTCCATACCTCGAATGAAGGGGTTCAGGGCCTTCAATGGATTCTGCAGTGGTAGAGCCCAGCACTAGGGGTGTCTTTAAGACAAAGTCCGTACCTCGGGTGAAGGGGTTCAGGGCCTTCGATGGATTCTGCAGGTGTAGAGCCCAGCACTAGGGGTGAGCCACTGGGACAGTGTCCACACCTCGAATGAAGGGGTTCAGGGTCTTCGATGGAATCTGCAGGGTTAGAGCCCAGCACTAGTGGTGAGTCTCTGGGACAGTGTCCACACCTCGAATGAAGGGGTTCAGGGCCTTCGATGGATTCTGCAGGTGTAGAGCCCAGCACTAGGGGTGTCTTTGGGACAGAGTCCGCACCTTGGGTGAAGGGGTTCAGGGCCTTCGATGGATTCTGCAGGTGTAGAGCCCAGCACTGGGGGTGTCTTTGGGACAGAGTCCGCACCTCGGGTGAAGGGGTTCAGGGCCTTCGATGGATTCTGCAGGGGTAAGAGCCCAGCACTAGGAGTGAGCCTCTGGGACAGGGTCCACACCTCGAATATGGGGTTCAGGGCCTTCGATGGATTCTGCAGGGGTTAGAGCCCAGCACTAGGGGTGAACCTCTGGGACAGTGTCCACACCTCGAATGAAGGGGTTCAGGGCCTTCGATGGATTCTGCAGGGGTTAGAGCCCAGCACTAGGGGTGAGCCTCTGGGACATTGTCCACACCTCGAATTAAGGGGTTCAAGGCCTTTGATGGATTCTACAGGTGTAGAGCTCAGCACTAGGGGTGAGCCTCTGGGACAGTGTCCACACCTCAAATGAAGGGGTTCTGGGCCTTCTATGGATTCTGCAGGGGTAGAGCCCAGCACTAGGGGTGTCTTTGGGACAGAGTCCGCACCTCGGGTGAAGGGGTTCAGGGCCTTCGATGAATTCTGCAGGTGTAGAGCCCAGCACTAGGGGTGAGCCTCTGGGACAGTGTCCACACCTCGAATGAAGGGGTTCAGGGTCTTCGATGGAATCTGCAGGGTTAGAGCCCAGCACTAGGGGTGAGCCTCTGGGACAGTGTCCACACTTCGAATGAAGGGGTTCTGGGCCTTCTATGGATTCTGCAGGGGTAGAGCCCAGCGCTAGGGGTGTCTTTGGGACAGAGTCCGCACCTCCGGTGAAGGGGTTCAGGGCCTTCGATGAATTCTGCAGGTGTAGAGCCCAGCACTAGGGGTGAGCCTCTGGGACAGTGTCCACACCTCGAATGAAGGGTTTCAGGGCCTTCGATGGATTCTGCAGTTGTTAGTGCCCAGCACTATGGGTGAGCCTCTGTGACAGTGTCCACACCTCGAATGAAGGGGTTCAGGGCCTTCGATGGATTCTGCAGGGGTTAGAGCCAGCACTAGGGGTGAGCCTCTGGGACAGAGTCCGCACCTTGGGTGAAGGGGTTCAGGGCCTTCGATGGATTCTGCCGTTGTAGAGCCCAGCACTAGGGGTGAGCCTCTGGGACAGTGTCAACACCTCGAATAAAGGGGTTCAGGGCCTTCGATGGAATCTGCAGGTGTAGAGTCCAGCACTAGGGGTGAGCCTCTGGGACAGTGTCCACACTTCGAATGAAGGAGTTCAGGGCCTTCTATGGATTCTGCAGGTGTAGAGCCCAGCACTAGGGGTGAGCCTCGGGGACAGTGTCCACACCTCAAATGAAGGGGTTCAGGGCCTTCGATGGATTCTGCAGGGGTTAGAGCCCAGCACTAGGGGTGAGCCTCTGGGACAGTGTCCACACCTCGAATGAAGGGGTTCAGGGCCTTCGATGGAATCTGCAGGTGTAGAGTACAGCACTAGGGGTGAGCCTCCGGGACAGTGTCCACACATCGAATGAAGGGGTTCAGGGCCTTCGATGGATTCTGCAGGGGTAGAGCCCAGCACTAGGGGTGTCTTTGGGACAGAGTCCGCACCTCGGGTGAAGGGGTTCAGGGCCTTCGATGGATTCTGCAGCGGTTAGAGCCCAGCACTAGCGGTGAGCCTCTGGGACATTGTCCGCACCTCAAATGAAGGGGTTCAGGGCCTTCGATGGATTCTACAGGTGTAGAGCCCAGCACTAGGGGAGTCTTTGGGACAGTGTCCACACATTGAATGAAGGGGTTCAGTGCCTTCGATGGATTCTGCAGGTGTAGAGCCCAGCACTAGGGGTGAGCCTCTGGGACAGTGTCCACACCTCGAATGAAGGGGTTCAGGCCCTTCGATGGATTCTACAGGTGTAGAGCCCAGCACTAGGGGTGTCTTTGGGACAGTGTCCACACCTTGAATGAAGGGGTTCAGTGCCTTCGATGGATTCTGCAGGTGTAGAGCCCAGCACTAGGGGTAAGCCTCTGGGACAGTGTCCACACCTCGAATGGAGGGGTTCAGGGCCTCAGATGGATTCTGCAGGTGTAGAGCCCAGCACTAGGGGTCAGCCTCTGGGACAGTGTCCACACCTCGAATGAAGGGGTTCAGGGCCTTTGATGGATTCTGCTGGTGTAGAGCCCAGCACTAGGGGTGAGCCTCTGGGACAGTGTCCACACCTCGAATGAAGGGGTTCAAGGCCTTCGACGGATTCTGCAGGGGTTAGAGCCCAGCACTTGGGGTGACCCTCTGGGACAGTGTCCACACCTCGAATGAAGGGGCTCAGGGCCTTCGATGGATTCTGCAGGTGTAGAGCCCAGCACTAGGGGTGTCTTTGGGACAGAGTCCGCACCTCGGGTGAAGGGGTTCAGGGCCTTCGATGGATTCTACAGGGGTTAGAGCCCAGCACTAGGGGTGAGCCTCTGGGACAGTGTCCACACCTCGAATGAAGGGGTTCAGGGCCTTCGATGGATTATGCAGGTGTAGAGCCCAGCACTAGGGGTGACCCTCTGGGACAGTGTCCACACCTCGAAAGAAGGGGTTCAGGGCCTTCGATGGATTCTACATGTGTAGAGCCCAGCACTAGGGGTGAGCCTCTGGGACAGTGTCCACACCTCGAAAGAAGGGGTTCAGGGACTTCGATGGATTCTGCATGTGTAGAGCCCAGCACTAGGGGTGAGCCTCTGGGACAGTGTCCACACCTCGAATGAAGGGGTTCAGGGCCTTCGATGGAGTCTGCAGGTGTAGAGCCCAGCACTAGGAGTGAGCCTCTGGGACAGTGTCCACACCTGGAATGAAGGGGTTCAGAGCCTTCGATGGATTCTGCAGGTGTAGAGCCCAGCACTAGGGGTGAGCCTCTGGGACAGTGTCCACAGCTCGAATGAAGGGGTTCAGGGCCTTCGATGGATTCTGCTGGTGTAGAGCCCAGCACTAGGGGTGAGCCTCTGGGACAGTGTCCACACCTCGAATGAAGGTGTTTAGGGCCTTCGATGGATTCAGCAGGTGTAGAGCCCAGCACTAGGGGTGTCTTTGGGACAGAGTCTGCACCTCGGGTGAAGGGGGTTCAGGCCTTTCGATGGATTCTGCAGGTGTAGAGCCCAGCACTAGGGGTGTCTTTGGGACAGTCTGCACCTCGGAAGAAGGGGGTTCAGGGCCTTCGATGGATTCTGCAGGTGTAGAGCCCAGCACTAGGGGTGAGCCTCTGGGACAGTGTCCACACTTCGAATGAAGGAGTTCAGGGCCTTCGATGGATTCTGCAGGTGTAGAGCCCAGCACTAGGGGTGAGCCTCGGGGACAGTGTCCACACCTCGAATGAAGGGGTTCAGGGCCTTCGATGGATTCTGCAGGGGTTAGAGCCCAGCACTAGGGGTGAGCCTCTGGGACAGTGTCCACACCTCGAATGAAGGGGTTCAGGGCCTTCGATGGATTCTGCAGGGGTTAGAGCCCAGCACTAGGGGTGAGCCTCTGGGACAGTGTCCACACCTCGAATGAAGGGGTTCAGGGACTTCGATGGATTCTGCAGGGGTTAGAGCCCAGCACTAGGAGTGAGCCTCTGGGACAGTGTCCATACCTCGAATGAAGGGGTTCAGGGCCTTCAATGGATTCTGCAGTGGTAGAGCCCGGCACTAGGGGTGTCTTTAAGACAAAGTCCGTACCTCGGGTGAAGGGGTTCAGGGCCTTCGATGGATTCTGCAGGTGTAGAGCCCAGCAATAGGGGTGAGCCACTGGGACAGTGTCCACACCTCGAATGAAGGGGTTCAGGGTCTTCGATGGAATCTGCAGGGGTTAGAGCCCAGCACTAGGGGTGAGTCTCTGGGACAGTGTCCACACCTCGAATGAAGGGGTTCAGGGCCTTCGATGGATTCTGCAGGTGTAGAGCCCAGCACTAGGGGTGTCTTTGGGACAGAGTCCGCACCTTGGGTGAAGGGGTTCAGGGCCTTCGATGGATTCTGCAGGTGTAGAGCCCAGCACTGGGGGTGTCTTTGGGACAGAGTCCGCACCTCGGGTGAAGGGGTTCAGGGCCTTCGATGGATTCTGCAGGGGTAAGAGCCCAGCACTAGGAGTGAGCCTCTGGGACAGGGTCCACACCTCGAATATGGGGTTCAGGGCCTTCGATGGATTCTGCAGGGGTTAGAGCCCAGCACTAGGGGTGAACCTCTGGGACAGTGTCCACACCTCGAATGAAGGGGTTCAGGGCCTTCGATGGATTCTGCAGGGGTTAGAGCCCAGCACTAGGGGTGAGCCTCTGGGACATTGTCCACACCTCGAATTAAGGGGTTCAAGGCCTTGATGGATTCTACAGGTGTAGAGCTCAGCACTAGGGGTGAGCCTCTGGGACAGTGTCCACACCTCGAATGAAGGGGTTCTGGGCCTTCTATGGATTCTGCAGGGGTAGAGCCCAGCACTAGGGGTGTCTTTGGGACAGAGTCCGCACCTCGGGTGAAGGGGTTCAGGGCCTTCGATGAATTCTGCAGGTGTAGAGCCCAGCACTAGGGGTGAGCCTCTGGGACAGTGTCCACACCTCGAATGAAGGGGTTCAGGGTCTTCGATGGAATCTGCAGGGTTAGAGCCCAGCACTAGGGGTGAGCCTCTGGGACAGTGTCCACACCTCGAATGAAGGGGTTCTGGGCCTTCTATGGATTCTGCAGGGGTAGAGCCCAGCGCTAGGGGTGTCTTTGGGACAGAGTCCGCACCTCCGGTGAAGGGGTTCAGGGCCTTCGATGAATTCTGCAGGTGTAGAGCCCAGCACTAGGGGTGAGCCTCTGGGACAGTGTCCACACCTCGAATGAAGGGGTTCAGGGCCTTCGATGGATTCTGCAGTTGTTAGTGCCCAGCACTATGGGTGAGCCTCTGTGACAGTGTCCACACCTCGAATGAAGGGGTTCAGGGCCTTCGATGGATTCTGCAGGGGTTAGAGCCAGCACTAGGGGTGAGCCTCTGGGACAGAGTCCGCACCTTGGGTGAAGGGGTTCAGGGCCTTCGATGGATTCTGCCGTTGTAGAGCCCAGCACTAGGGGTGAGCCTCTGGGACAGTGTCAACACCTCGAATAAAGGGGTTCAGGGCCTTCGATGGAATCTGCAGGTGTAGAGTCCAGCACTAGGGGTGAGCCTCTGGGACAGTGTCCACACTTCGAATGAAGGAGTTCAGGGCCTTCGATGGATTCTGCAGGTGTAGAGCCCAGCACTAGGGGTGAGCATCGGGGACAGTGTCCACACCTCAAATGAAGGGGTTCAGGGCCTTCGATGGATTCTGCAGGGGTTAGAGCCCAGCACTAGGGGTGAGCCTCTGGGACAGTGTCCACACCTCGAATGAAGGGGTTCAGGGCCTTCGATGGAATCTGCAGGTGTAGAGTACAGCACTAGGGGTGAGCCTCCGGGACAGTGTCCACACATCGAATGAAGGGGTTCAGGGCCTTCGATGGATTCTGCAGGGGTAGAGCCCAGCACTAGGGGTGTCTTTGGGACAGAGTCCGCACCTCGGGTGAAGGGGTTCAGGGCCTTCGATGGATTCTGCAGGTGTAGAGCCCAGCACTAGGCGTGAGCCTCTGGGACAGTGTCCACACCTCGAATGAAGGGGTTCAGGGCCTTCGATGGATTCTGAAGGTGTAGAGCCCAGCACTAGGGGTGAGCCTCTGGGACAGTGTCCACACCTCGAATGAAGGTGTTCAGGGCCTTCGATGGATTCTGCAGCGGTTAGAGCCCAGCACTAGCGGTGAGCCTCTGGGACATTGTCCGCACCTCAAATGAAGGGGTTCAGGGCCTTCGATGGATTCTACAGGTGTAGAGCCCAGCACTAGGGGAGTCTTTGGGACAGTGTCCACACATTGAATGAAGGGGTTCAGTGCCTTCGATGGATTCCTCAGGTGTAGAGCCCAGCACAAGGGGTGAGCCTCTGGGACAGTGTCCACACCTCGAATGAAGGGGTTCAGGCCCTTCGATGGATTCTACAGGTGTAGAGCCCAGCACTAGGGGTGTCTTTGGGACAGTGTCCACACCTTGAATGAAGGGGTTCAGTGCCTTCGATGGATTCTGCAGGTGTAGAGCCCAGCACTAGGGGTAAGCCTCTGGGACAGTGTCCACACCTCGAATGGAGGGGTTCAGGGCCTTCGATGGAATCTGCAGGTGTAGAGTTCAGCACTAGTGGTGAGCCTCCGGGACAGTGTCCACACATCGAATGAAGGGGTTCAGGGCCTTCGATGGATTCTGCAGGGGTAGAGCCCAGCACTAGGGGTGTCTTTGGGACAGAGTCCGCACCTCGGGTGAAGGGGTTCAGGGCCTTCGATGGATTCTGCAGGTGTAGAGCCCAGCACTAGGCGTGAGCCTCTGGGACAGTGTCCACACCTCGAATGAAGGGGTTCAGGGCCTTCGATGGATTCTGCTGGTGTAGAGCCCAGCACTAGGGGTGAGCCTCTGGGACAGTGTCCACACCTCGAATGAAGGGGTTCAAGGCCTTCGACGGATTCTGCAGGTGTAGAGCCCAGCACTAGGGGTCAGCCTCTGGGACAGTGTCCACACCTCGAATGAAGGGGTTCAGGGCCTTTGATGGATTTTGCTGGTGTAGAGCCCAGCACTAGGGGTGAGCCTCTGGGACAGTGTCCACACCTCGAATGAAGGGGTTCAAGGCCTTCGACGGATTCTGCAGGGGTTAGAGCCCAGCACTTGGGGTGAGCCTCTGGGACAGAGTCCGCACCTCGGGTGAAGGGGTACAGGGCCTTCGATGGCTTCTGCAGGTGAAGAGCCCAGCACTAGGGGTGACCCTCTGGGACAGTGTCCACACCTCGAATGAAGGGGTTCAGGGCCTTCGATGGATTCTGCAGGTGTAGAGCCCAGCACTAGGGGTGTCTTTGGGACAGAGTCCGCACCTCGGGTGAAGGGGTTCAGGGCCTTCGATGGATTCTACAGGGGTTAGAGCCCAGCACTAGGGGTGAGCCTCTGGGACAGTGTCCACACCTCGAATGAAGGGGTTCAGGGCCTTCGATGGATTATGCAGGTGTAGAGCCCAGCACTAGGGGTGACCCTCTGGGACAGTGTCCACACCTCGAAAGAAGGGGTTCAGGGCCTTCGATGGATTCTACATGTGTAGAGCCCAGCACTAGGGGTGAGCCTCTGGGACAGTGTCCACACCTCGAAAGAAGGGGTTCAGGGACTTCGATGGATTCTGCATGTGTAGAACCCAGCACTAGGGGTGAGCCTCTGGGACAGTGTCCACACCTCGAATGAAGGGGTTCAGGGCCTTCGATGGAGTCTGCAGGTGTAGAGCCCAGCACTAGGAGTGAGCCTCTGGGACAGTGTCCACACCTGGAATGAAGGGGTTCAGGGCCTTCGATGGATTCTGCAGGTGTAGAGCCCAGCACTAGGGGTGAGCCTCTGGGACAGTGTCCACAGCTCGAATGAAGGGGTTCAGGGCCTTCGATGGATTCTGCAGGTGTAGAGCCCAGCACTGGGGGTGAGCCTCTGGGACAGTGTCCACACTTCGAATGAAGGTGTTTAGGGCCTTCGATGGATTCAGCAGGTGTAGAGCCCAGCACTAGGGGTGTCTTTGGGACAGAGTACGCACCTCTGGTGAAGGGGGTCCAGGGCCTTCGTTGGATTCTGCAGGTGTAGAGCCCAGCACTAGGCGTGTCTTTGGGACAGTCTGCACCTCGGGTGAAGGGGGATCAGGGCCTACAATGGATTCTGCAGGTGTAGAGCCCAGCACTAGGGGTGAGCCTCTGGGACAGTGTCCACACCTCGAATGAAGGGGTTCAGGACCTTCGATGGATTCTGCAGGTGTAGAGCCCAGCACTAGGGGTGTCTTTGGGACAGAGTCTGCACCTCGGGTGAAGGGGGTTCAGGCCTTTCGATGGATTCTGCAGGTGTAGAGCCCAGCACTAGGGGTGTCTTTGGGACAGTCTGCACCTCGGAAGAAGGGGGTTCAGGGCCTTCGATGGATTCTGCAGGTGTAGAGCCCAGCACTAGGGGTGAGCCTCTGGGACAGTGTCCACACTTCGAATGAAGGAGTTCAGGGCCTTCGATGGATTCTGCAGGTGTAGAGCCCAGCACTAGGGGTGAGCCTCGGGGACAGTGTCCACACCTCGAATGAAGGGGTTCAGGGCCTTCGATGGATTCTGCAGGGGTTAGAGCCCAGCACTAGGGGTGAGCCTCTGGGACAGTGTCCACACCTCGAATGAAGGGGTTCAGGGCCTTCGATGGATTCTGCAGGGGTTAGAGCCCAGCACTAGGAGTGAGCCTCTGGGACAGTGTCCATACCTCGAATGAAGGGGTTCAGGGCCTTCAATGGATTCTGCAGTGGTAGAGCCCAGCACTAGGGGTGTCTTTAAGACAAAGTCCGTACCTCGGGTGAAGGGGTGAAGGGCCTTCGATGGATTCTGCAGGTGTAGAGCCCAGCACTAGGGGTGAGCCACTGGGACAGTGTCCACACCTCGAATGAAGGGGTTCAGGGTCTTCGATGGAATCTGCAGGGGTTAGAGCCCAGCACTCTGGGTGAGTCTCTGGGACAGTGTCCACACCTCGAATGAAGGGGTTCAGGGCCTTCGATGGATTCTGCAGGTGTAGAGCCCAGCACTAGGGGTGTCTTTGGGACAGAGTCCGCACCTTGGGTGAAGGGGTTCAGGGCCTTCGATGGATTCTGCAGGTGTAGAGCCCAGCACTGGGGGTGTCTTTGGGACAGAGTCCGCACCTCGGGTGAAGGGGTTCAGGGCCTTCGATGGATTCTGCAGGGGTAAGAGCCCAGCACTAGGAGTGAGCCTCTGGGACAGGGTCCACACCTCGAATATGGGGTTCAGGGACTTCGATGGATTCTACAGGTGTAGAGCCCAGCACTAGGGGAGTCTTTGGGACAGTGTCCACACATTGAATGAAGGGGTTCAGTGCCTTCGATGGATTCTGCAGGTGTAGAGCCCAGCACTAGGGGTGAGCCTCTGGGACAGTGTCCACACCTCGAATGAAGGGGTTCAGGCCCTTCGATGGATTCTACAGGTGTAGAGCCCAGCACTAGGGGTGTCTTTGGGACAGTGTCCACACCTTGAATGAAGGGGTTCAGTGCCTTCGATGGATTCTGCAGGTGTAGAGCCCAGCACTAGGGGTAAGCCTCTGGGACAGTGTCCACACCTCGAATGGAGGGGTTCAGGGCCTCAGATGGATTCTGCAGGTGTAGAGCCCAGCACTAGGGGTCAGCCTCTGGGACAGTGTCCACACCTCGAATGAAGGGGTTCAGGGCCTTTGATGGATTCTGCTGGTGTAGAGCCCAGCACTAGGGGTGAGCCTCTGGGACAGTGTCCACACCTCGAATGAAGGGGTTCAAGGCCTTCGACGGATTCTGCAGGGGTTAGAGCCCAGCACTTGGGGTGACCCTCTGGGACAGTGTCCACACCTCGAATGAAGGGGCTCAGGGCCTTCGATGGATTCTGCAGGTGTAGAGCCCAGCACTAGGGGTGTCTTTGGGACAGAGTCCGCACCTCGGGTGAAGGGGTTCAGGGCCTTCGATGGATTCTACAGGGGTTAGAGCCCAGCACTAGGGGTGAGCCTCTGGGACAGTGTCCACACCTCGAATGAAGGGGTTCAGGGCCTTCGATGGATTATGCAGGTGTAGAGCCCAGCACTAGGGGTGACCCTCTGGGACAGTGTCCACACCTCGAAAGAAGGGGTTCAGGGCCTTCGATGGATTCTACATGTGTAGAGCCCAGCACTAGGGGTGAGCCTCTGGGACAGTGTCCACACCTCGAAAGAAGGGGTTCAGGGACTTCGATGGATTCTGCATGTGTAGAGCCCAGCACTAGGGGTGAGCCTCTGGGACAGTGTCCACACCTCGAATGAAGGGGTTCAGGGCCTTCGATGGAGTCTGCAGGTGTAGAGCCCAGCACTAGGAGTGAGCCTCTGGGACAGTGTCCACACCTGGAATGAAGGGGTTCAGAGCCTTCGATGGATTCTGCAGGTGTAGAGCCCAGCACTAGGGGTGAGCCTCTGGGACAGTGTCCACAGCTCGAATGAAGGGGTTCAGGGCCTTCGATGGATTCTGCTGGTGTAGAGCCCAGCACTAGGGGTGAGCCTCTGGGACAGTGTCCACACCTCGAATGAAGGTGTTTAGGGCCTTCGATGGATTCAGCAGGTGTAGAGCCCAGCACTAGGGGTGTCTTTGGGACAGAGTCTGCACCTCGGGTGAAGGGGGTTCAGGCCTTTCGATGGATTCTGCAGGTGTAGAGCCCAGCACTAGGGGTGTCTTTGGGACAGTCTGCACCTCGGAAGAAGGGGGTTCAGGGCCTTCGATGGATTCTGCAGGTGTAGAGCCCAGCACTAGGGGTGAGCCTCTGGGACAGTGTCCACACTTCGAATGAAGGAGTTCAGGGCCTTCGATGGATTCTGCAGGTGTAGAGCCCAGCACTAGGGGTGAGCCTCGGGGACAGTGTCCACACCTCGAATGAAGGGGTTCAGGGCCTTCGATGGATTCTGCAGGGGTTAGAGCCCAGCAATAGGGGTGAGCCTCTGGGACAGTGTCCACACCTCGAATGAAGGGGTTCAGGGCCTTCGATGGATTCTGCAGGGGTTAGAGCCCAGCACTAGGGGTGAGCCTCTGGGACAGTGTCCACACCTCGAATGAAGGGGTTCAGGGACTTCGATGGATTCTGCAGGGGTTAGAGCCCAGCACTAGGAGTGAGCCTCTGGGACAGTGTCCATACCTCGAATGAAGGGGTTCAGGGCCTTCAATGGATTCTGCAGTGGTAGAGCCCGGCACTAGGGGTGTCTTTAAGACAAAGTCCGTACCTCGGGTGAAGGGGTTCAGGGCCTTCGATGGATTCTGCAGGTGTAGAGCCCAGCAATAGGGGTGAGCCACTGGGACAGTGTCCACACCTCGAATGAAGGGGTTCAGGGTCTTCGATGGAATCTGCAGGGGTTAGAGCCCAGCACTAGGGGTGAGTCTCTGGGACAGTGTCCACACCTCGAATGAAGGGGTTCAGGGCCTTCGATGGATTCTGCAGGTGTAGAGCCCAGCACTAGGGGTGTCTTTGGGACAGAGTCCGCACCTTGGGTGAAGGGGTTCAGGGCCTTCGATGGATTCTGCAGGTGTAGAGCCCAGCACTGGGGGTGTCTTTGGGACAGAGTCCGCACCTCGGGTGAAGGGGTTCAGGGCCTTCGATGGATTCTGCAGGGGTAAGAGCCCAGCACTAGGAGTGAGCCTCTGGGACAGGGTCCACACCTCGAATATGGGGTTCAGGGCCTTCGATGGATTCTGCAGGGGTTAGAGCCCAGCACTAGGGGTGAACCTCTGGGACAGTGTCCACACCTCGAATGAAGGGGTTCAGGGCCTTCGATGGATTCTGCAGGGGTTAGAGCCCAGCACTAGGGGTGAGCCTCTGGGACATTGTCCACACCTCGAATTAAGGGGTTCAAGGCCTTGATGGATTCTACAGGTGTAGAGCTCAGCACTAGGGGTGAGCCTCTGGGACAGTGTCCACACCTCGAATGAAGGGGTTCTGGGCCTTCTATGGATTCTGCAGGGGTAGAGCCCAGCACTAGGGGTGTCTTTGGGACAGAGTCCGCACCTCGGGTGAAGGGGTTCAGGGCCTTCGATGAATTCTGCAGGTGTAGAGCCCAGCACTAGGGGTGAGCCTCTGGGACAGTGTCCACACCTCGAATGAAGGGGTTCAGGGTCTTCGATGGAATCTGCAGGGTTAGAGCCCAGCACTAGGGGTGAGCCTCTGGGACAGTGTCCACACCTCGAATGAAGGGGTTCTGGGCCTTCTATGGATTCTGCAGGGGTAGAGCCCAGCGCTAGGGGTGTCTTTGGGACAGAGTCCGCACCTCCGGTGAAGGGGTTCAGGGCCTTCGATGAATTCTGCAGGTGTAGAGCCCAGCACTAGGGGTGAGCCTCTGGGACAGTGTCCACACCTCGAATGAAGGGGTTCAGGGCCTTCGATGGATTCTGCAGTTGTTAGTGCCCAGCACTATGGGTGAGCCTCTGTGACAGTGTCCACACCTCGAATGAAGGGGTTCAGGGCCTTCGATGGATTCTGCAGGGGTTAGAGCCAGCACTAGGGGTGAGCCTCTGGGACAGAGTCCGCACCTTGGGTGAAGGGGTTCAGGGCCTTCGATGGATTCTGCCGTTGTAGAGCCCAGCACTAGGGGTGAGCCTCTGGGACAGTGTCAACACCTCGAATAAAGGGGTTCAGGGCCTTCGATGGAATCTGCAGGTGTAGAGTCCAGCACTAGGGGTGAGCCTCTGGGACAGTGTCCACACTTCGAATGAAGGAGTTCAGGGCCTTCGATGGATTCTGCAGGTGTAGAGCCCAGCACTAGGGGTGAGCATCGGGGACAGTGTCCACACCTCAAATGAAGGGGTTCAGGGCCTTCGATGGATTCTGCAGGGGTTAGAGCCCAGCACTAGGGGTGAGCCTCTGGGACAGTGTCCACACCTCGAATGAAGGGGTTCAGGGCCTTCGATGGAATCTGCAGGTGTAGAGTACAGCACTAGGGGTGAGCCTCCGGGACAGTGTCCACACATCGAATGAAGGGGTTCAGGGCCTTCGATGGATTCTGCAGGGGTAGAGCCCAGCACTAGGGGTGTCTTTGGGACAGAGTCCGCACCTCGGGTGAAGGGGTTCAGGGCCTTCGATGGATTCTGCAGGTGTAGAGCCCAGCACTAGGCGTGAGCCTCTGGGACAGTGTCCACACCTCGAATGAAGGGGTTCAGGGCCTTCGATGGATTCTGAAGGTGTAGAGCCCAGCACTAGGGGTGAGCCTCTGGGACAGTGTCCACACCTCGAATGAAGGTGTTCAGGGCCTTCGATGGATTCTGCAGCGGTTAGAGCCCAGCACTAGCGGTGAGCCTCTGGGACATTGTCCGCACCTCAAATGAAGGGGTTCAGGGCCTTCGATGGATTCTACAGGTGTAGAGCCCAGCACTAGGGGAGTCTTTGGGACAGTGTCCACACATTGAATGAAGGGGTTCAGTGCCTTCGATGGATTCCTCAGGTGTAGAGCCCAGCACTAGGGGTGAGCCTCTGGGACAGTGTCCACACCTCGAATGAAGGGGTTCAGGCCCTTCGATGGATTCTACAGGTGTAGAGCCCAGCACTAGGGGTGTCTTTGGGACAGTGTCCACACCTTGAATGAAGGGGTTCAGTGCCTTCGATGGATTCTGCAGGTGTAGAGCCCAGCACTAGGGGTAAGCCTCTGGGACAGTGTCCACACCTCGAATGGAGGGGTTCAGGGCCTTCGATGGAATCTGCAGGTGTAGAGTACAGCACTAGGGGTGAGCCTCCGGGACAGTGTCCACACATCGAATGAAGGTGTTCAGGGCCTTCGATGGATTCTGCAGGGGTAGAGCCCAGCACTAGGGGTGTCTTTGGGACAGAGTCCGCACCTCGGGTGAAGGGGTTCAGGGCCTTCGATGGATTCTGCAGGTGTAGAGCCCAGCACTAGGCGTGAGCCTCTGGGACAGTGTCCACACCTCGAATGAAGGGGTTCAGGGCCTTCGATGGATTCTGCTGGTGTAGAGCCCAGCACTAGGGGTGAGCCTCTGGGACAGTGTCCACACCTCGAATGAAGGGGTTCAAGGCCTTCGACGGATTCTGCAGGTGTAGAGCCCAGCACTAGGGGTCAGCCTCTGGGACAGTGTCCACACCTCGAATGAAGGGGTTCAGGGCCTTTGATGGATTTTGCTGGTGTAGAGCCCAGCACTAGGGGTGAGCCTCTGGGACAGTGTCCACACCTCGAATGAAGGGGTTCAAGGCCTTCGACGGATTCTGCAGGGGTTAGAGCCCAGCACTTGGGGTGAGCCTCTGGGACAGAGTCCGCACCTCGGGTGAAGGGGTACAGGGCCTTCGATGGCTTCTGCAGGTGAAGAGCCCAGCACTAGGGGTGACCCTCTGGGACAGTGTCCACACCTCGAATGAAGGGGTTCAGGGCCTTCGATGGATTCTGCAGGTGTAGAGCCCAGCACTAGGGGTGTCTTTGGGACAGAGTCCGCACCTCGGGTGAAGGGGTTCAGGGCCTTCGATGGATTCTACAGGGGTTAGAGCCCAGCACTAGGGGTGAGCCTCTGGGACAGTGTCCACACCTCGAATGAAGGGGTTCAGGGCCTTCGATGGATTATGCAGGTGTAGAGCCCAGCACTAGGGGTGACCCTCTGGGACAGTGTCCACACCTCGAAAGAAGGGGTTCAGGGCCTTCGATGGATTCTACATGTGTAGAGCCCAGCACTAGGGGTGAGCCTCTGGGACAGTGTCCACACCTCGAAAGAAGGGGTTCAGGGACTTCGATGGATTCTGCATGTGTAGAACCCAGCACTAGGGGTGAGCCTCTGGGACAGTGTCCACACCTCGAATGAAGGGGTTCAGGGCCTTCGATGGAGTCTGCAGGTGTAGAGCCCAGCACTAGGAGTGAGCCTCTGGGACAGTGTCCACACCTGGAATGAAGGGGTTCAGGGCCTTCGATGGATTCTGCAGGTGTAGAGCCCAGCACTAGGGGTGAGCCTCTGGGACAGTGTCCACAGCTCGAATGAAGGGGTTCAGGGCCTTCGATGGATTCTGCAGGTGTAGAGCCCAGCACTGGGGGTGAGCCTCTGGGACAGTGTCCACACCTCGAATGAAGGTGTTTAGGGCCTTCGATGGATTCAGCAGGTGTAGAGCCCAGCACTAGGGGTGTCTTTGGGACAGAGTACGCACCTCTGGTGAAGGGGGTCCAGGGCCTTCGTTGGATTCTGCAGGTGTAGAGCCCAGCACTAGGCGTGTCTTTGGGACAGTCTGCACCTCGGGTGAAGGGGGCTCAGGGCCTACAATGGATTCTGCAGGTGTAGAGCCCAGCACTAGGGGTGAGCCTCTGGGACAGTGTCCACACCTCGAATGAAGGGGTTCAGGACCTTCGATGGATTCTGCAGGTGTAGAGCCCAGCACTAGGGGTGTCTTTGGGACAGAGTCTGCACCTCGGGTGAAGGGGGTTCAGGCCTTTCGATGGATTCTGCAGGTGTAGAGCCCAGCACTAGGGGTGTCTTTGGGACAGTCTGCACCTCGGAAGAAGGGGGTTCAGGGCCTTCGATGGATTCTGCAGGTGTAGAGCCCAGCACTAGGGGTGAGCCTCTGGGACAGTGTCCACACTTCGAATGAAGGAGTTCAGGGCCTTCGATGGATTCTGCAGGTGTAGAGCCCAGCACTAGGGGTGAGCCTCGGGGACAGTGTCCACACCTCGAATGAAGGGGTTCAGGGCCTTCGATGGATTCTGCAGGGGTTAGAGCCCAGCACTAGGGGTGAGCCTCTGGGACAGTGTCCACACCTCGAATGAAGGGGTTCAGGGCCTTCGATGGATTCTGCAGGGGTTAGAGCCCAGCACTAGGAGTGAGCCTCTGGGACAGTGTCCATACCTCGAATGAAGGGGTTCAGGGCCTTCAATGGATTCTGCAGTGGTAGAGCCCAGCACTAGGGGTGTCTTTAAGACAAAGTCCGTACCTCGGGTGAAGGGGTGAAGGGCCTTCGATGGATTCTGCAGGTGTAGAGCCCAGCACTAGGGGTGAGCCACTGGGACAGTGTCCACACCTCGAATGAAGGGGTTCAGGGTCTTCGATGGAATCTGCAGGGGTTAGAGCCCAGCACTCTGGGTGAGTCTCTGGGACAGTGTCCACACCTCGAATGAAGGGGTTCAGGGCCTTCGATGGATTCTGCAGGTGTAGAGCCCAGCACTAGGGGTGTCTTTGGGACAGAGTCCGCACCTTGGGTGAAGGGGTTCAGGGCCTTCGATGGATTCTGCAGGTGTAGAGCCCAGCACTGGGGGTGTCTTTGGGACAGAGTCCGCACCTCGGGTGAAGGGGTTCAGGGCCTTCGATGGATTCTGCAGGGGTAAGAGCCCAGCACTAGGAGTGAGCCTCTGGGACAGGGTCCACACCTCGAATATGGGGTTCAGGGACTTCGATGGATTCTGCAGGGGTTAGAGCCCAGCACTAGGGGTGAACCTCTAGGACAGTGTCCACTCCTCGAATGAAGGGGTTCAGGGCCTTCGATGGATTCTGCAGGTGTAGAGCCCAGCACTAGGCGTGAGCTTCTGGGACAGTGTCCACACCTCGAATGAAGGGGTTCAGGGCCTTCGATGGATTCTGAAGGTGTAGAGCCCAGCACTAGGGGTGAGCCTCTGGGACAGTGTCCACACCTCGAATGAAGGTGTTCAGGGCCTTCGATGGATTCTGCAGCGGTTAGAGCCCAGCACTAGCGGTGAGCCTCTGGGACAGTATCCACACCTCGGGTGAAGGGGTTCAGGGCCTTCGATGGATTCTGCAGGTGTAGAGCCCAGCACTAGGGGTGTCTTTGGGACAGAGTCCGCACCGTGGGTGAAGGGGTTCAGGGCCTTCGATGGATTCTGCGGGGGTTAGAGCCCAGCACTATGGGTGAGCCTCTGGGACAGTGTCCATACCTCGAATGAAGGGGTTCAGGGCATTCGATGGAATCTGCAGGTGTAGAGTCCAGCACTAGGGGTGAGCCTCTGGGACAGTGTCCACACATCGAGTGAAGGGGTTCAGGGCCTTCGATGGATTCTGCAGGTGTAGGGCCCAGCACTAGGGGTGAGCCTCTAGGACAGTGTCCACTCCTCGAATGAAGGGGTTCAGGGCCTTCGATGGATTCTGCAGGTGTAGAGCCCAGCACTAGGCGTGAGCCTCTGGGACAGTGTCCACACCTCGAATGAAGGGGTTCAGGGCCTTCGATGGATTCTGAATGTGTAGAGCCCAGCACTAGGGGTGAGCCTCTGGGACAGTGTCCACACCTCGAATGAAGGTGTTCAGGGCCTTCGATGGATTCTGCAGCGGTTAGGGCCCAGCACTAGCGGTGAGCCTCTGGGACAGTGTTCACACCTCGAATGATGGGGTTCAGGGCCTTTGATGGAATCTGCAGGTGTAGAGCCCAGCACTAGGGGTGAGCCTCTGGGACAGTGTCCACACCTCGAATGAAGGGGTTCAGGGCCTTCGATGGAATCTGCAGGTGTAGAGCCCAGCACTAGGAGTGAGCCTCTGGGACAGTGTCCACACCTCGAATGAAGGGGTTCAGGGCCTTCGATGGATTCTGCAGGTGTAGAGCCCAGCAATAGGTGTGAGCCTCTGGGACAGTGTCCACAGCTCGAATGAATGGGTTCAGGGCCTTCGATGGATTCTGCAGGTGTAGAGCCCAGCACTAGGGGTGAGCCTCTGGGACAGTGTCCACCCCTCGAATGAAGGGGTTCAGGGCCTTCGATGGATTCTGCAGGGGTTAGAGCCCAGCACTAGGGGTGAGCCTCTGGGACAGAGTACTCACCTCGGGTGAAGGGGTTCAGGGCCTGCGATGGATTCTGCAGGTGTAGAGCCCAGCACTAGGGGTGAGCCTCTAGGACAGTGTCCGCACCTCAAATGAAGGGGTTCAGGGCCTTCGATGGATTCTACAGGTGTAGAGCCCAGCACTAGGGGTGTCTTTGGGACAGTGTCCACACCTTGAATGAAGGGGTTCAGTGCCTTCGATGGATTCTGCAGGTGTAGAGCCCAGCACTAGGGGTGAGCCTCTGGGACAGTGTCCACACCTCGAATGAAGGGGTTCAGGGCCTTCGATGGATTCTGCAGGTGTAGAGCCCAGTGCTAGGGGTGTCTTGGGGACAGAGTCCGCACCTCAAATGAAGGGGTTCAGGGCCTTCGATGGATTCTACAGGTGTAGAGCCCAGCACAAGGGGTGTCTTTGGGACAGTGTCCACACCTCGAATGAAGGGGTTCAGTGCCTTCTATGGATTCTGCAGGTGTAGAGCCCAGCACTAGGGGTGAGCCTCTGGGACAGTGTCCACACCTCGAATGGAGGGGTTCAGGGCCTTCGATGGATTCTGCAGGTGTAGAGCCCAGCACTAGGGGTGAGCCTCTGGGACAGTGTCCACACCTCGAATGAAGGGGTTCAGGGCCTTTGATAGATTCTGCAGGTGTAGAGCCCAGCACTAGGGGTGAGCCTCTGGGACAGTGTCCACACCTCGAATGAAGGGGTTCAGGGCCTTCGACGGATTCTGCAGGGGTTAGAGCCCAGCACTAGGGGTGAGCCTCTGGGACAGAGTCCGCACCTCGGGTGAAGGGGTACAGGGCCTTCGATGGCTTCTGCAGGTGAATAGCCCAGCACTAGGGGTGACCCTCTGGGACAGTGTCCACACCTCGAATGAAGGGGCTCAGGGCCTTCGATGGATTCTGCAGGTGTAGAGCCCAGCCCTAGGGGTGTCTTTGGGACAGAGTCTGCACCTCGGGTGAAGGGGTTCAGGGCCTTCGATGGATTCTACAGGGGTTAGATCCCAGCACTAGGGGTGAGCCTCTGGGACAGTGTCCACACCGCGAATGAAGGGGTTCAGGGCCTTCGATGGATTCTACATGTATAGAGCCCAGCACCAGGGGTGAGCCTCTGGGACAGTGTCCACACCTCGAAAGAAGGGGTTCAGGGCCTTCGATGGATTCTCCATGTGTAGAGCCCAGCACTAGGGGTGAGCCTCTGGGACAGTGTCCACACCTCGAATGAAGGGGTTCAGGGCTTCGATGGAGTCTTCAGGTGTAGAGCCCAGCACTAGGAGTGAGCCTCTGGGAAAGTGTCCACACCTCGAATGAAGGGGTTCAGGGCCTTCGATGGATTCTGCAGGTGTAGAGCCCAGCACTAGGGGTGAGCCTCTGGGACAGTGTCCACAGCTCGAATGAAGGGGTTCAGGGCCTTCGATGGATTCTGCAGGTGTAGAGCCCAGCACTAGGGGTGAGCCTCTGGGACAGTGTCCACACCTCGAATGAAGGTGTTTAGGGCCTTCGATGAATTCAGCAGGTGTAGAGCCCAGCACTAGGGGTGTCTTTGGGACAGAGTACGCACCTCGGGTGAAGGGGGTCCAGGGCCTTCGTTGGATTCTGCAGGTGTAGAGCCCAGCACTAGGCGTGTCTTTGGGACAGTCTGCACCTCGGGTGAAGGGGATCAGGGCCTTCAATGGATTCTGCATGTGTAGAGCCCAGCACTAGGGGTGAGCCTCTGGGACAGTGTCCACAACTCGAATGAAGGGGTTCAGGGCCTTCGATGGATTCTGCAGGTGTAGAGCCCAGCACTAGGGGTGTCTTTGGGACACAGTCTGCACCTCGGGTGAAGGGGGTTCAGGCCTTTCGATGGATTCTGCAGGTGTAGAGCCCCGCACTAGGGGTGTCTTTGGGACAGTCTGCACCACGGAAGAAGGGGGTTCAGGGCCTTCGATGGATTCTGCAGGTGTAGAGCCCAGCACTAGGGGTGAGCCTCTGGGACAGTGTCCACACTTCGAATGAAGGAGTTCAGGGCCTTCGATGGATTCTGCAGGTGTAGAGCCCAGCACTAGGGGTGAGCCTCGGGGACAGTGTCCACACCTCAAATGAAGGGGTTCAGGGCCTTCGATGGATTCTGCAGGGGTTAGAGCCCAGCACTAGGGGTGAGTCTCTGGGACAGTGTCCACACCTCGAATGAAGGGGTTCAGGGCCTTCGATGGAATCTGCAGGTGTAGAGTCCAGCACTAGGGGTGAGCCTCCGGGACAGTGTCCACACATCGAATGAAGGGGTTCAGGGCCTTCGATGGAATCTGCAGGTGTAGAGTCCAGCACTAGGGGTGAGCCTCCGGGACAGTGTCCACACATCGAATGAAGGGGTTCAGGGCCTTCGATGGATTCTGCAGGGGTAGAGCCCAGCACTACGGGTGTCTTTGGGACAGAGTCCGCACCTCGGGTGAAGGGGTTCAGGGCCTTCGATGGATTCTGCAGGTGTAGAGCCCAGCACTAGGCGTGAGCCTCTGGGACAGTGTCCACACCTCGAATGAAGGGGTTCAGGGCCTTCGATGGATTCTGAAGGTGTAGAGCCCAGCACTAGGGGTGAGCCTCTGGGACAGTGTCCACACCTCGAATGAAGGTGTTCAGGGCCTTCGATGGATTCTGCAGCGGTTAGAGCCCAGCACTAGCGGTGAGCCTCTGGGACAGTGTCCGCACCTCAAATGAAGGGGTTCAGGGCCTTCGATGGATTCTACAGGTGTAGAGCCCAGCACTAGGGGAGTCTTTGGGACAGTGTCCACACCTTGAATGAAGGGGTTCAGTGCCTTTGATGGATTCTGCAGGTGTAGAGCCCAGCACTAGGGGTGAGCCTCTGGGACAGTGTCCACACCTCGAATGAAGGGGTTCAGGCCCTTCGATGGATTCTACAGGTGTAGAGCCCAGCACTAGGGGTGTCTTTGGGACAGTGTCCACACCTTGAATGAAGGGGTTCAGTGCCTTCGATGGATTCTGCAGGTGTAGAGCCCAGCACTAGGGGTAAGCCTCTGGGACAGTGTCCACACCTCGAATGGAGGGGTTCAGGGCCTTCGATGGATTCTACAGGGGTTAGAGCCCAGCACTAGGGGTGAGCCTCTGGGACAGTGTCCACACCTCGAATGAAGGGGTTCAGGGCCTTCGATGGATTATGCATGTGTAGAGCCCAGCACTAGGGGTGACCCTCTGGGACAGTGTCCACACCTCGAAAGAAGGGGTTCAGGGCCTTCGATGGATTCTACATGTGTAGAGCCCAGCACTAGGGGTGAGCCTCTGGGACAGTGTCCACACCTCGAAAGAAGGGGTTCAGGGACTTCGATGGATTCTGCATGTGTAGAGCCCAGCACTAGGGGTGAGCCTCTGGGACAGTGTCCACACCTCGAATGAAGGGGTTCAGGGCCTTCGATGGAGTCTGCAGGTGTAGAGCCCAGCACTAGGAGTGAGCCTCTGGGACAGTGTCCACACCTGGAATGAAGGGGTTCAGGGCCTTCGATGGATTCTGCAGGTGTAGAGCCCAGCACTAGGGGTGAGCCTCTGGGACAGTGTCCACAGCTCGAATGAAGGGGTTCAGGGCCTTCGATGTATTCTGCAGGTGTAGAGCCCAGCACTAGGGGTGAGCCTCTGGGACAGTGTCCACACCTCGAATGAAGGTGTTTAGGGCCTTCGATGGATTCAGCAGGTGTAGAGCCCAGCACTAGGGGTGTCTTTGGGACAGAGTACGCACCTCTGGTGAAGGGGGTCCAGGGCCTTCGTTGGATTCTGCAGGTGTAGAGCCCAGCACTAGGCGTGTCTTTGGGACAGTCTGCACCTCGGGTGAAGGGGGATCAGGGCCTACAATGGATTCTGCAGGTGTAGAGCCCAGCACTAGGGGTGAGCCTCTGGGACAGTGTCCACACCTCGAATGAAGGGGTTCAGGACCTTCGATGGATTCTGCAGGTGTAGAGCCCAGCACTAGGGGTGTCTTTGGGACAGAGTCTGCACCTCGGGTGAAGGGGGTTCAGGCCTTTCGATGGATTCTGCAGGTGTAGAGCCCAGCACTAGGGGTGTCTTTGGGACAGTCTGCACCTCGGAAGAAGGGGGTTCAGGGCCTTCGATGGATTCTGCAGGTGTAGAGCCCAGCACTAGGGGTGAGCCTCTGGGACAGTGTCCACACTTCGAATGAAGGAGTTCAGGGCCTTCGATGGATTCTGCAGGTGTAGAGCCCAGCACTAGGGGTGAGCCTCGGGGACAGTGTCCACACCTCGAATGAAGGGGTTCAGGGCCTTCGATGGATTCTGCAGGGGTTAGAGCCCAGCACTAGGGGTGAGCCTCTGGGACAGTGTCCACACCTCGAATGAAGGGGTTCAGGGCCTTCGATGGATTCTGCAGGGGTTAGAGCCCAGCACTAGGGGTGAGCCTCTGGGACAGTGTCCACACCTCGAATGAAGGGGTTCAGGGACTTCGATGGATTCTGCAGGGGTTAGAGCCCAGCACTAGGAGTGAGCCTCTGGGACAGTGTCCATACCTCGAATGAAGGGGTTCAGGGCCTTCAATGGATTCTGCAGTGGTAGAGCCCAGCACTAGGGGTGTCTTTAAGACAAAGTCCGTACCTCGGGTGAAGGGGTTCAGGGCCTTCGATGGATTCTGCAGGTGTAGAGCCCAGCACTAGGGGTGAGCCACTGGGACAGTGTCCACACCTCGAATGAAGGGGTTCAGGGTCTTCGATGGAATCTGCAGGGGTTAGAGCCCAGCACTAGGGGTGAGTCTCTGGGACAGTGTCCACACCTCGAATGAAGGGGTTCAGGGCCTTCGATGGATTCTACAGGTGTAGAGCCCAGCACTAGGGGTGTCTTTGGGACAGAGTCCGCACCTTGGGTGAAGGGGTTCAGGGCCTTCGATGGATTCTGCAGGTGTAGAGCCCAGCACTGGGGGTGTCTTTGGGACAGAGTCCGCACCTCGGGTGAAGGGGTTCAGGGCCTTCGATGGATTCTGCAGGGGTAAGAGCCCAGCACTAGGAGTGAGCCTCTGGGACAGGGTCCACACCTCGAATATGGGGTTCAGGGCCTTCGATGGATTCTGCAGGGGTTAGAGCCCAGCACTAGGGGTGAACCTCTGGGACAGTGTCCACACCTCGAATGAAGGGGTTCAGGGCCTTCGATGGATTCTGCAGGGGTTAGAGCCCAGCACTAGGGGTGAGCCTCTGGGACATTGTCCACACCTCGAATTAAGGGGTTCAAGGCCTTTGATGGATTCTACAGGTGTAGAGCTCAGCACTAGGGGTGAGCCTCTGGGACAGTGTCCACACCTCGAATGAAGGGGTTCTGGGCCTTCTATGGATTCTGCAGGGGTAGAGCCCAGCACTAGGGGTGTCTTTGGGACAGAGTCCGCACCTCGGGTGAAGGGGTTCAGGGCCTTCGATGAATTCTGCAGGTGTAGAGCCCAGCACTAGGGGTGAGCCTCTGGGACAGTGTCCACACCTCGAATGAAGGGGTTCAGGACCTTCGATGGATTCTGCAGGTGTAGAGCCCAGCACTAGGGGTGTCTTTGGGACAGAGTCTGCACCTCGGGTGAAGGGGGTTCAGGCCTTTCGATGGATTCTGCAGGTGTAGAGCCCAGCACTAGGGGTGTCTCTGGGACAGTCTGCACCTCGGAAGAAGGGGGTTCAGGGCCTTCGATGGATTCTGCAGGTGTAGAGCCCAGCACTAGGGGTGAGCCTCTGGGACAGTGTCCACACTTCGAATGAAGGAGTTCAGGGCCTTCGATGGATTCTGCAGGTGTAGAGCCCAGCACTAGGGGTGAGCCTCGGGGACAGTGTCCACACCTCGAATGAAGGGGTTCAGGGCCTTCGATGGATTCTGCAGGGGTTAGAGCCCAGCACTAGGGGTGAGCCTCTGGGACAGTGTCCACACCTCGAATGAAGGGGTTCAGGGCCTTCGATGGATTCTGCAGGGGTTAGAGCCCAGCACTAGGGGTGAGCCTCTGGGACAGTGTCCACACCTCGAATGAAGGGGTTCAGGGACTTCGATGGATTCTGCAGGGGTTAGAGCCCAGCACTAGGAGTGAGCCTCTGGGACAGTGTCCATACCTCGAATGAAGGGGTTCAGGGCCTTCAATGGATTCTGCAGTGGTAGAGCCCAGCACTAGGGGTGTCTTTAAGACAAAGTCCGTGCCTCGGGTGAAGGGGTTCAGGGCCTTCGATGGATTCTGCAGGTGTAGAGCCCAGCACTAGGGGTGAGCCACTGGGACAGTGTCCACACCTCGAATGAAGGGGTTCAGGGTCTTCGATGGAATCTGCAGGGGTTAGAGCCCAGCACTAGGGGTGAGTCTCTGGGACAGTGTCCACACCTCGAATGAAGGGGTTCAGGGCCTTCGATGGATTCTACAGGTGTAGAGCCCAGCACTAGGGGTGTCTTTGGGACAGAGTCCGCACCTTGGGTGAAGGGGTTCAGGGCCTTCGATGGATTCTGCAGGTGTAGAGCCCAGCACTGGGGGTGTCTTTGGGACAGAGTCCGCACCTCGGGTGAAGGGGTTCAGGGCCTTCGATGGATTCTGCAGGGGTAAGAGCCCAGCACTAGGAGTGAGCCTCTGGGACAGGGTCCACACCTCGAATATGGGGTTCAGGGCCTTCGATGGATTCTGCAGGGGTTAGAGCCCAGCACTAGGGGTGAACCTCTGGGACAGTGTCCACACCTCGAATGAAGGGGTTCAGGGCCTTCGATGGATTCTGCAGGGGTTAGAGCCCAGCACTAGGGGTGAGCCTCTGGGACATTGTCCACACCTCGAATTAAGGGGTTCAAGGCCTTTGATGGATTCTGCAGGGGTTAGAGCCCAGCACTAGGGGTGAGCCTCTGGGACATTGTCCACACCTCGAATTAAGGGGTTCAAGGCCTTTGATGGATTCTACAGGTGTAGAGCTCAGCACTAGGGGTGAGCCTCTGGGACAGTGTCCACACCTCGAATGAAGGGGTTCTGGGCCTTCTATGGATTCTGCAGGGGTAGAGCCCAGCACTAGGGGTGTCTTTGGGACAGAGTCCGCACCTCGGGTGAAGGGGTTCAGGGCCTTCGATGAATTCTGCAGGTGTAGAGCCCAGCACTAGGGGTGAGCCTCTGGGACAGTGTCCACACCTCGAATGAAGGGGTTCAGGGCCTTCGATGGATTCTGCAGTTGTTAGTGCCCAGCACTATGGGTGAGCCTCTGTGACAGTGTCCACACCTCGAATGAAGGGGTTCAGGGCCTTCGATGGATTCTGCAGGGGTTAGAGCCAGCACTAGGGGTGAGCCTCTGGGACAGAGTCCGCACCTTGGGTGAAGGGGTTCAGGGCCTTCGATGGATTCTGCCGTTGTAGAGCCCAGCACTAGGGGTGAGCCTCTGGGACAGTGTCAACACCTCGAATAAAGGGGCTCAGGGCCTTTGATGGATTCTGCAGGTATAGAGCCCAGCACTACTGGTGTCTTTGGGACAGCGTCCGCACCTCGGGTGAAGGGGTTCAGGGCCTTTGATGGATTCTGCAGGGGTTAGAGCCCAGCACTAGGGGTGAGCCTCTGAGACAGTGTCCACACCTCGAATGAAGGGGTTCAGGGCCTTCGATGGAATCTGCAGGTGTAGAGTCCAGCACTAGGGGTGAGCCTCTGGGACAGTGTCCACACTTCGAATGAAGGAGTTCAGGGCCTTCGATGGATTCTGCAGGTGTAGAGCCCAGCACTAGGGGTGAGCCTCGGGGACTGTGTCCACACCTCAAATGAAGGGGTTCAGGGCCTTCGATGGATTCTGCAGGGGTTAGAGCCCAGCACTAGGGGTGAGCCTCCGGGACAGTGTCCACACATCGAATGAAGGGGTTCAGGGCCTTCGATGGATTCTGCAGGGGTAGAGCCCAGCACTAGGGGTGTCTTTGGGACAGAGTCCGCACCTCGGGTGAAGGGGTTCAGGGCCTTCGATGGATTCTGCAGGTGTAGAGCCCAGCACTAGGCGTGAGCCTCTGGGACAGTGTCCACACCTCGAATGAAGGGGTTCAGGGCCTTCGATGGATTCTGAAGGTGTAGAGCCCAGCACTAGGGGTGAGCCTCTGGGACAGTGTCCACACCTCGAATGAAGGTGTTCAGGGCCTTCGATGGATTCTGCAGCGGTTAGAGCCCAGCACTAGCGGTGAGCCTCTGGGACAGTGTCCGCACCTCAAATGAAGGGGTTCAGGGCCTTCGATGGATTCTACAGGTGTAGAGCCCAGCACTAGGGGAGTCTTTGGGACAGTGTCCACACCTTGAATGAAGGGGTTCAGTGCCTTCGATGGATTCTGCAGGTGTAGAGCCCAGCACTAGGGGTGTCTTTGGGACAGTGTCCACACCTTGAATGAAGGGGTTCAGTGCCTTCGATGGATTCTGCAGATGTAGAGCCCAGCACTAGGGGTAAGCCTCTGGGACAGTGTCCACACCTCGAATGGAGGGGTTCAGGGCCTTCAATGGATTCTGCAGGTGTAGAGCCCAGCACTAGGAGTGAGCCTCTGGGACAGTGTCCACACCTGGAATGAAGGGGTTCAGAGCCTTCGATGGATTCTGCAGGTGTAGAGCCCAGCACTAGGGGTGAGCCTCTGGGACAGTGTCCACAGCTCGAATGAAGGGGTTCAGGGCCTTCGATGGATTCTGCTGGTGTAGAGCCCAGCACTAGGGGTGAGCCTCTGGGACAGTGTCCACACCTCGAATGAAGGTGTTTAGGGCCTTCGATGGATTCAGCAGGTGTAGAGCCCAGCACTAGGGGTGTCTTTGGGACAGAGTCTGCACCTCGGGTGAAGGGGGTTCAGGCCTTTCGATGGATTCTGCAGGTGTAGAGCCCAGCACTAGGGGTGTCTTTGGGACAGTCTGCACCTCGGAAGAAGGGGGTTCAGGGCCTTCGATGGATTCTGCAGGTGTAGAGCCCAGCACTAGGGGTGAGCCTCGGGGACAGTGTCCACACCTCGAATGAAGGGGTTCAGGGCCTTCGATGGATTCTGCAGGGGTTAGAGCCCAGCACTAGGGGTGAGCCTCTGGGACAGTGTCCACACCTCGAATGAAGGGGTTCAGGGCCTTCGATGGATTCTGCAGGGGTTAGAGCCCAGCACTAGGGGTGAGCCTCTGGGACAGTGTCCACACCTCGAATGAAGGGGTTCAGGGACTTCGATGGATTCTGCAGGGGTTAGAGCCCAGCACTAGGAGTGAGCCTCTGGGACAGTGTCCATACCTCGAATGAAGGGGTTCAGGGCCTTCAATGGATTCTGCAGTGGTAGAGCCCGGCACTAGGGGTGTCTTTAAGACAAAGTCCGTACCTCGGGTGAAGGGGTTCAGGGCCTTCGATGGATTCTGCAGGTGTAGAGCCCAGCAATAGGGGTGAGCCACTGGGACAGTGTCCACACCTCGAATGAAGGGGTTCAGGGTCTTCGATGGAATCTGCAGGGGTTAGAGCCCAGCACTAGGGGTGAGTCTCTGGGACAGTGTCCACACCTCGAATGAAGGGGTTCAGGGCCTTCGATGGATTCTGCAGGTGTAGAGCCCAGCACTAGGGGTGTCTTTGGGACAGAGTCCGCACCTTGGGTGAAGGGGTTCAGGGCCTTCGATGGATTCTGCAGGTGTAGAGCCCAGCACTGGGGGTGTCTTTGGGACAGAGTCCGCACCTCGGGTGAAGGGGTTCAGGGCCTTCGATGGATTCTGCAGGGGTAAGAGCCCAGCACTAGGAGTGAGCCTCTGGGACAGGGTCCACACCTCGAATATGGGGTTCAGGGCCTTCGATGGATTCTGCAGGGGTTAGAGCCCAGCACTAGGGGTGAACCTCTGGGACAGTGTCCACACCTCGAATGAAGGGGTTCAGGGCCTTCGATGGATTCTGCAGGGGTTAGAGCCCAGCACTAGGGGTGAGCCTCTGGGACATTGTCCACACCTCGAATTAAGGGGTTCAAGGCCTTGATGGATTCTACAGGTGTAGAGCTCAGCACTAGGGGTGAGCCTCTGGGACAGTGTCCACACCTCGAATGAAGGGGTTCTGGGCCTTCTATGGATTCTGCAGGGGTAGAGCCCAGCACTAGGGGTGTCTTTGGGACAGAGTCCGCACCTCGGGTGAAGGGGTTCAGGGCCTTCGATGAATTCTGCAGGTGTAGAGCCCAGCACTAGGGGTGAGCCTCTGGGACAGTGTCCACACCTCGAATGAAGGGGTTCAGGGTCTTCGATGGAATCTGCAGGGTTAGAGCCCAGCACTAGGGGTGAGCCTCTGGGACAGTGTCCACACCTCGAATGAAGGGGTTCTGGGCCTTCTATGGATTCTGCAGGGGTAGAGCCCAGCGCTAGGGGTGTCTTTGGGACAGAGTCCGCACCTCCGGTGAAGGGGTTCAGGGCCTTCGATGAATTCTGCAGGTGTAGAGCCCAGCACTAGGGGTGAGCCTCTGGGACAGTGTCCACACCTCGAATGAAGGGGTTCAGGGCCTTCGATGGATTCTGCAGTTGTTAGTGCCCAGCACTATGGGTGAGCCTCTGTGACAGTGTCCACACCTCGAATGAAGGGGTTCAGGGCCTTCGATGGATTCTGCAGGGGTTAGAGCCAGCACTAGGGGTGAGCCTCTGGGACAGAGTCCGCACCTTGGGTGAAGGGGTTCAGGGCCTTCGATGGATTCTGCCGTTGTAGAGCCCAGCACTAGGGGTGAGCCTCTGGGACAGTGTCAACACCTCGAATAAAGGGGTTCAGGGCCTTCGATGGAATCTGCAGGTGTAGAGTCCAGCACTAGGGGTGAGCCTCTGGGACAGTGTCCACACTTCGAATGAAGGAGTTCAGGGCCTTCGATGGATTCTGCAGGTGTAGAGCCCAGCACTAGGGGTGAGCATCGGGGACAGTGTCCACACCTCAAATGAAGGGGTTCAGGGCCTTCGATGGATTCTGCAGGGGTTAGAGCCCAGCACTAGGGGTGAGCCTCTGGGACAGTGTCCACACCTCGAATGAAGGGGTTCAGGGCCTTCGATGGAATCTGCAGGTGTAGAGTACAGCACTAGGGGTGAGCCTCCGGGACAGTGTCCACACATCGAATGAAGGGGTTCAGGGCCTTCGATGGATTCTGCAGGGGTAGAGCCCAGCACTAGGGGTGTCTTTGGGACAGAGTCCGCACCTCGGGTGAAGGGGTTCAGGGCCTTCGATGGATTCTGCAGGTGTAGAGCCCAGCACTAGGCGTGAGCCTCTGGGACAGTGTCCACACCTCGAATGAAGGGGTTCAGGGCCTTCGATGGATTCTGAAGGTGTAGAGCCCAGCACTAGGGGTGAGCCTCTGGGACAGTGTCCACACCTCGAATGAAGGTGTTCAGGGCCTTCGATGGATTCTGCAGCGGTTAGAGCCCAGCACTAGCGGTGAGCCTCTGGGACATTGTCCGCACCTCAAATGAAGGGGTTCAGGGCCTTCGATGGATTCTACAGGTGTAGAGCCCAGCACTAGGGGAGTCTTTGGGACAGTGTCCACACATTGAATGAAGGGGTTCAGTGCCTTCGATGGATTCCTCAGGTGTAGAGCCCAGCACTAGGGGTGAGCCTCTGGGACAGTGTCCACACCTCGAATGAAGGGGTTCAGGCCCTTCGATGGATTCTACAGGTGTAGAGCCCAGCACTAGGGGTGTCTTTGGGACAGTGTCCACACCTTGAATGAAGGGGTTCAGTGCCTTCGATGGATTCTGCAGGTGTAGAGCCCAGCACTAGGGGTAAGCCTCTGGGACAGTGTCCACACCTCGAATGGAGGGGTTCAGGGCCTTCGATGGAATCTGCAGGTGTAGAGTACAGCACTAGGGGTGAGCCTCCGGGACAGTGTCCACACATCGAATGAAGGTGTTCAGGGCCTTCGATGGATTCTGCAGGGGTAGAGCCCAGCACTAGGGGTGTCTTTGGGACAGAGTCCGCACCTCGGGTGAAGGGGTTCAGGGCCTTCGATGGATTCTGCAGGTGTAGAGCCCAGCACTAGGCGTGAGCCTCTGGGACAGTGTCCACACCTCGAATGAAGGGGTTCAGGGCCTTCGATGGATTCTGCTGGTGTAGAGCCCAGCACTAGGGGTGAGCCTCTGGGACAGTGTCCACACCTCGAATGAAGGGGTTCAAGGCCTTCGACGGATTCTGCAGGTGTAGAGCCCAGCACTAGGGGTCAGCCTCTGGGACAGTGTCCACACCTCGAATGAAGGGGTTCAGGGCCTTTGATGGATTCTGCTGGTGTAGAGCCCAGCACTAGGGGTGAGCCTCTGGGACAGTGTCCACACCTCGAATGAAGGGGTTCAAGGCCTTCGACGGATTCTGCAGGGGTTAGAGCCCAGCACTTGGGGTGAGCCTCTGGGACAGAGTCCGCACCTCGGGTGAAGGGGTACAGGGCCTTCGATGGCTTCTGCAGGTGAAGAGCCCAGCACTAGGGGTGACCCTCTGGGACAGTGTCCACACCTCGAATGAAGGGGTTCAGGGCCTTCGATGGATTCTGCAGGTGTAGAGCCCAGCACTAGGGGTGTCTTTGGGACAGAGTCCGCACCTCGGGTGAAGGGGTTCAGGGCCTTCGATGGATTCTACAGGGGTTAGAGCCCAGCACTAGGGGTGAGCCTCTGGGACAGTGTCCACACCTCGAATGAAGGGGTTCAGGGCCTTCGATGGATTATGCAGGTGTAGAGCCCAGCACTAGGGGTGACCCTCTGGGACAGTGTCCACACCTCGAAAGAAGGGGTTCAGGGCCTTCGATGGATTCTACATGTGTAGAGCCCAGCACTAGGGGTGAGCCTCTGGGACAGTGTCCACACCTCGAAAGAAGGGGTTCAGGGACTTCGATGGATTCTGCATGTGTAGAACCCAGCACTAGGGGTGAGCCTCTGGGACAGTGTCCACACCTCGAATGAAGGGGTTCAGGGCCTTCGATGGAGTCTGCAGGTGTAGAGCCCAGCACTAGGAGTGAGCCTCTGGGACAGTGTCCACACCTCGAATGAAGGGGTTCAGGACCTTCGATGGATTCTGCAGGTGTAGAGCCCAGCACTAGGGGTGTCTTTGGGACAGAGTCTGCACCTCGGGTGAAGGGGGTTCAGGCCTTTCGATGGATTCTGCAGGTGTAGAGCCCAGCACTAGGGGTGTCTCTGGGACAGTCTGCACCTCGGAAGAAGGGGGTTCAGGGCCTTCGATGGATTCTGCAGGTGTAGAGCCCAGCACTAGGGGTGAGCCTCTGGGACAGTGTCCACACTTCGAATGAAGGAGTTCAGGGCCTTCGATGGATTCTGCAGGTGTAGAGCCCAGCACTAGGGGTGAGCCTCGGGGACAGTGTCCACACCTCGAATGAAGGGGTTCAGGGCCTTCGATGGATTCTGCAGGGGTTAGAGCCCAGCACTAGGGGTGAGCCTCTGGGACAGTGTCCACACCTCGAATGAAGGGGTTCAGGGCCTTCGATGGATTCTGCAGGGGTTAGAGCCCAGCACTAGGGGTGAGCCTCTGGGACAGTGTCCACACCTCGAATGAAGGGGTTCAGGGACTTCGATGGATTCTGCAGGGGTTAGAGCCCAGCACTAGGAGTGAGCCTCTGGGACAGTGTCCATACCTCGAATGAAGGGGTTCAGGGCCTTCAATGGATTCTGCAGTGGTAGAGCCCAGCACTAGGGGTGTCTTTAAGACAAAGTCCGTGCCTCGGGTGAAGGGGTTCAGGGCCTTCGATGGATTCTGCAGGTGTAGAGCCCAGCACTAGGGGTGAGCCACTGGGACAGTGTCCACACCTCGAATGAAGGGGTTCAGGGTCTTCGATGGAATCTGCAGGGGTTAGAGCCCAGCACTAGGGGTGAGTCTCTGGGACAGTGTCCACACCTCGAATGAAGGGGTTCAGGGCCTTCGATGGATTCTACAGGTGTAGAGCCCAGCACTAGGGGTGTCTTTGGGACAGAGTCCGCACCTTGGGTGAAGGGGTTCAGGGCCTTCGATGGATTCTGCAGGTGTAGAGCCCAGCACTGGGGGTGTCTTTGGGACAGAGTCCGCACCTCGGGTGAAGGGGTTCAGGGCCTTCGATGGATTCTGCAGGGGTAAGAGCCCAGCACTAGGAGTGAGCCTCTGGGACAGGGTCCACACCTCGAATATGGGGTTCAGGGCCTTCGATGGATTCTGCAGGGGTTAGAGCCCAGCACTAGGGGTGAACCTCTGGGACAGTGTCCACACCTCGAATGAAGGGGTTCAGGGCCTTCGATGGATTCTGCAGGGGTTAGAGCCCAGCACTAGGGGTGAGCCTCTGGGACATTGTCCACACCTCGAATTAAGGGGTTCAAGGCCTTTGATGGATTCTGCAGGGGTTAGAGCCCAGCACTAGGGGTGAGCCTCTGGGACATTGTCCACACCTCGAATTAAGGGGTTCAAGGCCTTTGATGGATTCTACAGGTGTAGAGCTCAGCACTAGGGGTGAGCCTCTGGGACAGTGTCCACACCTCGAATGAAGGGGTTCTGGGCCTTCTATGGATTCTGCAGGGGTAGAGCCCAGCACTAGGGGTGTCTTTGGGACAGAGTCCGCACCTCGGGTGAAGGGGTTCAGGGCCTTCGATGAATTCTGCAGGTGTAGAGCCCAGCACTAGGGGTGAGCCTCTGGGACAGTGTCCACACCTCGAATGAAGGGGTTCAGGGCCTTCGATGGATTCTGCAGTTGTTAGTGCCCAGCACTATGGGTGAGCCTCTGTGACAGTGTCCACACCTCGAATGAAGGGGTTCAGGGCCTTCGATGGATTCTGCAGGGGTTAGAGCCAGCACTAGGGGTGAGCCTCTGGGACAGAGTCCGCACCTTGGGTGAAGGGGTTCAGGGCCTTCGATGGATTCTGCCGTTGTAGAGCCCAGCACTAGGGGTGAGCCTCTGGGACAGTGTCAACACCTCGAATAAAGGGGCTCAGGGCCTTTGATGGATTCTGCAGGTATAGAGCCCAGCACTACTGGTGTCTTTGGGACAGCGTCCGCACCTCGGGTGAAGGGGTTCAGGGCCTTTGATGGATTCTGCAGGGGTTAGAGCCCAGCACTAGGGGTGAGCCTCTGAGACAGTGTCCACACCTCGAATGAAGGGGTTCAGGGCCTTCGATGGAATCTGCAGGTGTAGAGTCCAGCACTAGGGGTGAGCCTCTGGGACAGTGTCCACACTTCGAATGAAGGAGTTCAGGGCCTTCGATGGATTCTGCAGGTGTAGAGCCCAGCACTAGGGGTGAGCCTCGGGGACTGTGTCCACACCTCAAATGAAGGGGTTCAGGGCCTTCGATGGATTCTGCAGGGGTTAGAGCCCAGCACTAGGGGTGAGCCTCCGGGACAGTGTCCACACATCGAATGAAGGGGTTCAGGGCCTTCGATGGATTCTGCAGGGGTAGAGCCCAGCACTAGGGGTGTCTTTGGGACAGAGTCCGCACCTCGGGTGAAGGGGTTCAGGGCCTTCGATGGATTCTGCAGGTGTAGAGCCCAGCACTAGGCGTGAGCCTCTGGGACAGTGTCCACACCTCGAATGAAGGGGTTCAGGGCCTTCGATGGATTCTGAAGGTGTAGAGCCCAGCACTAGGGGTGAGCCTCTGGGACAGTGTCCACACCTCGAATGAAGGTGTTCAGGGCCTTCGATGGATTCTGCAGCGGTTAGAGCCCAGCACTAGCGGTGAGCCTCTGGGACAGTGTCCGCACCTCAAATGAAGGGGTTCAGGGCCTTCGATGGATTCTACAGGTGTAGAGCCCAGCACTAGGGGAGTCTTTGGGACAGTGTCCACACCTTGAATGAAGGGGTTCAGTGCCTTCGATGGATTCTGCAGGTGTAGAGCCCAGCACTAGGGGTGTCTTTGGGACAGTGTCCACACCTTGAATGAAGGGGTTCAGTGCCTTCGATGGATTCTGCAGATGTAGAGCCCAGCACTAGGGGTAAGCCTCTGGGACAGTGTCCACACCTCGAATGGAGGGGTTCAGGGCCTTCAATGGATTCTGCAGGTGTAGAGCCCAGCACTAGGAGTGAGCCTCTGGGACAGTGTCCACACCTGGAATGAAGGGGTTCAGAGCCTTCGATGGATTCTGCAGGTGTAGAGCCCAGCACTAGGGGTGAGCCTCTGGGACAGTGTCCACAGCTCGAATGAAGGGGTTCAGGGCCTTCGATGGATTCTGCTGGTGTAGAGCCCAGCACTAGGGGTGAGCCTCTGGGACAGTGTCCACACCTCGAATGAAGGTGTTTAGGGCCTTCGATGGATTCAGCAGGTGTAGAGCCCAGCACTAGGGGTGTCTTTGGGACAGAGTCTGCACCTCGGGTGAAGGGGGTTCAGGCCTTTCGATGGATTCTGCAGGTGTAGAGCCCAGCACTAGGGGTGTCTTTGGGACAGTCTGCACCTCGGAAGAAGGGGTTCAGGGCCTTCGATGGATTCTGCAGGTGTAGAGCCCAGCACTAGGGGTGAGCCTCGGGGACAGTGTCCACACCTCGAATGAAGGGGTTCAGGGCCTTCGATGGATTCTGCAGGGGTTAGAGCCCAGCACTAGGGGTGAGCCTCTGGGACAGTGTCCACACCTCGAATGAAGGGGTTCAGGGCCTTCGATGGATTCTGCAGGGGTTAGAGCCCAGCACTAGGGGTGAGCCTCTGGGACAGTGTCCACACCTCGAATGAAGGGGTTCAGGGACTTCGATGGATTCTGCAGGGGTTAGAGCCCAGCACTAGGAGTGAGCCTCTGGGACAGTGTCCATACCTCGAATGAAGGGGTTCAGGGCCTTCAATGGATTCTGCAGTGGTAGAGCCCGGCACTAGGGGTGTCTTTAAGACAAAGTCCGTACCTCGGGTGAAGGGGTTCAGGGCCTTCGATGGATTCTGCAGGTGTAGAGCCCAGCAATAGGGGTGAGCCACTGGGACAGTGTCCACACCTCGAATGAAGGGGTTCAGGGTCTTCGATGGAATCTGCAGGGGTTAGAGCCCAGCACTAGGGGTGAGTCTCTGGGACAGTGTCCACACCTCGAATGAAGGGGTTCAGGGCCTTCGATGGATTCTGCAGGTGTAGAGCCCAGCACTAGGGGTGTCTTTGGGACAGAGTCCGCACCTTGGGTGAAGGGGTTCAGGGCCTTCGATGGATTCTGCAGGTGTAGAGCCCAGCACTGGGGGTGTCTTTGGGACAGAGTCCGCACCTCGGGTGAAGGGGTTCAGGGCCTTCGATGGATTCTGCAGGGGTAAGAGCCCAGCACTAGGAGTGAGCCTCTGGGACAGGGTCCACACCTCGAATATGGGGTTCAGGGCCTTCGATGGATTCTGCAGGGGTTAGAGCCCAGCACTAGGGGTGAACCTCTGGGACAGTGTCCACACCTCGAATGAAGGGGTTCAGGGCCTTCGATGGATTCTGCAGGGGTTAGAGCCCAGCACTAGGGGTGAGCCTCTGGGACATTGTCCACACCTCGAATTAAGGGGTTCAAGGCCTTGATGGATTCTACAGGTGTAGAGCTCAGCACTAGGGGTGAGCCTCTGGGACAGTGTCCACACCTCGAATGAAGGGGTTCTGGGCCTTCTATGGATTCTGCAGGGGTAGAGCCCAGCACTAGGGGTGTCTTTGGGACAGAGTCCGCACCTCGGTTGAAGGGGTTCAGGGCCTTCGATGAATTCTGCAGGTGTAGAGCCCAGCACTAGGGGTGAGCCTCTGGGACAGTGTCCACACCTCGAATGAAGGGGTTCAGGGTCTTCGATGGAATCTGCAGGGTTAGAGCCCAGCACTAGGGGTGAGCCTCTGGGACAGTGTCCACACCTCGAATGAAGGGGTTCTGGGCCTTCTATGGATTCTGCAGGGGTAGAGCCCAGCGCTAGGGGTGTCTTTGGGACAGAGTCCGCACCTCCGGTGAAGGGGTTCAGGGCCTTCGATGAATTCTGCAGGTGTAGAGCCCAGCACTAGGGGTGAGCCTCTGGGACAGTGTCCACACCTCGAATGAAGGGGTTCAGGGCCTTCGATGGATTCTGCAGTTGTTAGTGCCCAGCACTATGGGTGAGCCTCTGTGACAGTGTCCACACCTCGAATGAAGGGGTTCAGGGCCTTCGATGGATTCTGCAGGGGTTAGAGCCAGCACTAGGGGTGAGCCTCTGGGACAGAGTCCGCACCTTGGGTGAAGGGGTTCAGGGCCTTCGATGGATTCTGCCGTTGTAGAGCCCAGCACTAGGGGTGAGCCTCTGGGACAGTGTCAACACCTCGAATAAAGGGGTTCAGGGCCTTCGATGGAATCTGCAGGTGTAGAGTCCAGCACTAGGGGTGAGCCTCTGGGACAGTGTCCACACTTCGAATGAAGGAGTTCAGGGCCTTCGATGGATTCTGCAGGTGTAGAGCCCAGCACTAGGGGTGAGCATCGGGGACAGTGTCCACACCTCAAATGAAGGGGTTCAGGGCCTTCGATGGATTCTGCAGGGGTTAGAGCCCAGCACTAGGGGTGAGCCTCTGGGACAGTGTCCACACCTCGAATGAAGGGGTTCAGGGCCTTCGATGGAATCTGCAGGTGTAGAGTACAGCACTAGGGGTGAGCCTCCGGGACAGTGTCCACACATCGAATGAAGGGGTTCAGGGCCTTCGATGGATTCTGCAGGGGTAGAGCCCAGCACTAGGGGTGTCTTTGGGACAGAGTCCGCACCTCGGGTGAAGGGGTTCAGGGCCTTCGATGGATTCTGCAGGTGTAGAGCCCAGCACTAGGCGTGAGCCTCTGGGACAGTGTCCACACCTCGAATGAAGGGGTTCAGGGCCTTCGATGGATTCTGAAGGTGTAGAGCCCAGCACTAGGGGTGAGCCTCTGGGACAGTGTCCACACCTCGAATGAAGGTGTTCAGGGCCTTCGATGGATTCTGCAGCGGTTAGAGCCCAGCACTAGCGGTGAGCCTCTGGGACATTGTCCGCACCTCAAATGAAGGGGTTCAGGGCCTTCGATGGATTCTACAGGTGTAGAGCCCAGCACTAGGGGAGTCTTTGGGACAGTGTCCACACATTGAATGAAGGGGTTCAGTGCCTTCGATGGATTCCTCAGGTGTAGAGCCCAGCACTAGGGGTGAGCCTCTGGGACAGTGTCCACACCTCGAATGAAGGGGTTCAGGCCCTTCGATGGATTCTACAGGTGTAGAGCCCAGCACTAGGGGTGTCTTTGGGACAGTGTCCACACCTTGAATGAAGGGGTTCAGTGCCTTCGATGGATTCTGCAGGTGTAGAGCCCAGCACTAGGGGTAAGCCTCTGGGACAGTGTCCACACCTCGAATGGAGGGGTTCAGGGCCTTCGATGGAATCTGCAGGTGTAGAGTACAGCACTAGGGGTGAGCCTCCGGGACAGTGTCCACACATCGAATGAAGGTGTTCAGGGCCTTCGATGGATTCTGCAGGGGTAGAGCCCAGCACTAGGGGTGTCTTTGGGACAGAGTCCGCACCTCGGGTGAAGGGGTTCAGGGCCTTCGATGGATTCTGCAGGTGTAGAGCCCAGCACTAGGCGTGAGCCTCTGGGACAGTGTCCACACCTCGAATGAAGGGGTTCAGGGCCTTCGATGGATTCTGCTGGTGTAGAGCCCAGCACTAGGGGTGAGCCTCTGGGACAGTGTCCACACCTCGAATGAAGGGGTTCAAGGCCTTCGACGGATTCTGCAGGTGTAGAGCCCAGCACTAGGGGTCAGCCTCTGGGACAGTGTCCACACCTCGAATGAAGGGGTTCAGGGCCTTTGATGGATTCTGCTGGTGTAGAGCCCAGCACTAGGGGTGAGCCTCTGGGACAGTGTCCACACCTCGAATGAAGGGGTTCAAGGCCTTCGACGGATTCTGCAGGGGTTAGAGCCCAGCACTTGGGGTGAGCCTCTGGGACAGAGTCCGCACCTCGGGTGAAGGGGTACAGGGCCTTCGATGGCTTCTGCAGGTGAAGAGCCCAGCACTAGGGGTGACCCTCTGGGACAGTGTCCACACCTCGAATGAAGGGGTTCAGGGCCTTCGATGGATTCTGCAGGTGTAGAGCCCAGCACTAGGGGTGTCTTTGGGACAGAGTCCGCACCTCGGGTGAAGGGGTTCAGGGCCTTCGATGGATTCTACAGGGGTTAGAGCCCAGCACTAGGGGTGAGCCTCTGGGACAGTGTCCACACCTCGAATGAAGGGGTTCAGGGCCTTCGATGGATTATGCAGGTGTAGAGCCCAGCACTAGGGGTGACCCTCTGGGACAGTGTCCACACCTCGAAAGAAGGGGTTCAGGGCCTTCGATGGATTCTACATGTGTAGAGCCCAGCACTAGGGGTGAGCCTCTGGGACAGTGTCCACACCTCGAAAGAAGGGGTTCAGGGACTTCGATGGATTCTGCATGTGTAGAACCCAGCACTAGGGGTGAGCCTCTGGGACAGTGTCCACACCTCGAATGAAGGGGTTCAGGGCCTTCGATGGAGTCTGCAGGTGTAGAGCCCAGCACTAGGAGTGAGCCTCTGGGACAGTGTCCACACCTGGAATGAAGGGGTTCAGGGCCTTCGATGGATTCTGCAGGTGTAGAGCCCAGCACTAGGGGTGAGCCTCTGGGACAGTGTCCACAGCTCGAATGAAGGGGTTCAGGGCCTTCGATGGATTCTGCAGGTGTAGAGCCCAGCACAGGGGGTGAGCCTCTGGGACAGTGTCCACACCTCGAATGAAGGTGTTTAGGGCCTTCGATGGATTCAGCAGGTGTAGAGCCCAGCACTAGGGGTGTCTTTGGGACAGAGTACGCACCTCTGGTGAAGGGGGTCCAGGGCCTTCGTTGGATTCTGCAGGTGTAGAGCCCAGCACTAGGCGTGTCTTTGGGACAGTCTGCACCTCGGGTGAAGGGGGATCAGGGCCTACAATGGATTCTGCAGGTGTAGAGCCCAGCACTAGGGGTGAGCCTCTGGGACAGTGTCCACACCTCGAATGAAGGGGTTCAGGACCTTCGATGGATTCTGCAGGTGTAGAGCCCAGCACTAGGGGTGTCTTTGGGACAGAGTCTGCACCTCGGGTGAAGGGGGTTCAGGCCTTTCGATGGATTCTGCAGGTGTAGAGCCCAGCACTAGGGGTGTCTTTGGGACAGTCTGCACCTCGGAAGAAGGGGGTTCAGGGCCTTCGATGGATTCTGCAGGTGTAGAGCCCAGCACTAGGGGTGAGCCTCTGGGACAGTGTCCACACTTCGAATGAAGGAGTTCAGGGCCTTCGATGGATTCTGCAGGTGTAGAGCCCAGCACTAGGGGTGAGCCTCGGGGACAGTGTCCACACCTCGAATGAAGGGGTTCAGGGCCTTCGATGGATTCTGCAGGGGTTAGAGCCCAGCACTAGGGGTGAGCCTCTGGGACAGTGTCCACACCTCGAATGAAGGGGTTCAGGGCCTTCGATGGATTCTGCAGGGGTTAGAGCCCAGCACTAGGAGTGAGCCTCTGGGACAGTGTCCATACCTCGAATGAAGGGGTTCAGGGCCTTCAATGGATTCTGCAGTGGTAGAGCCCAGCACTAGGGGTGTCTTTAAGACAAAGTCCGTACCTCGGGTGAAGGGGTGAAGGGCCTTCGATGGATTCTGCAGGTGTAGAGCCCAGCACTAGGGGTGAGCCACTGGGACAGTGTCCACACCTCGAATGAAGGGGTTCAGGGTCTTCGATGGAATCTGCAGGGGTTAGAGCCCAGCACTCTGGGTGAGTCTCTGGGACAGTGTCCACACCTCGAATGAAGGGGTTCAGGGCCTTCGATGGATTCTGCAGGTGTAGAGCCCAGCACTAGGGGTGTCTTTGGGACAGAGTCCGCACCTTGGGTGAAGGGGTTCAGGGCCTTCGATGGATTCTGCAGGTGTAGAGCCCAGCACTGGGGGTGTCTTTGGGACAGAGTCCGCACCTCGGGTGAAGGGGTTCAGGGCCTTCGATGGATTCTGCAGGGGTAAGAGCCCAGCACTAGGAGTGAGCCTCTGGGACAGGGTCCACACCTCGAATATGGGGTTCAGGGCCTTCGATGGATTCTGCAGGGGTTAGAGCCCAGCACTAGGGGTGAACCTCTAGGACAGTGTCCACTCCTCGAATGAAGGGGTTCAGGGCCTTCGATGGATTCTGCAGGTGTAGAGCCCAGCACTAGGCGTGAGCTTCTGGGACAGTGTCCACACCTCGAATGAAGGGGTTCAGGGCCTTCGATGGATTCTGCAGCGGTTAGAGCCCAGCACTAGCGGTGAGCCTCTGGGACAGTATCCACACCTCGGGTGAAGGGGTTCAGGGCCTTCGATGGATTCTGCAGGTGTAGAGCCCAGCACTAGGGGTGTCTTTGGGACAGAGTCCGCACCGTGGGTGAAGGGGTTCAGGGCCTTCGATGGATTCTGCGGGGGTTAGAGCCCAGCACTATGGGTGAGCCTCTGGGACAGTGTCCATACCTCGAATGAAGGGGTTCAGGGCATTCGATGGAATCTGCAGGTGTAGAGTCCAGCACTAGGGGTGAGCCTCTGGGACAGTGTCCACACATCGAGTGAAGGGGTTCAGGGCCTTCGATGGATTCTGCAGGTGTAGAGCCCAGCACTAGGGGTGAGCCTCTAGGACAGTGTCCACTCCTCGAATGAAGGGGTTCAGGGCCTTCGATGGATTCTGCAGGTGTAGAGCCCAGCACTAGGCGTGAGCCTCTGGGACAGTGTCCACACCTCGAATGAAGGGGTTCAGGGCCTTCGATGGATTCTGAATGTGTAGAGCCCAGCACTAGGGGTGAGCCTCTGGGACAGTGTCCACACCTCGAATGAAGGTGTTCAGGGCCTTCGATGGATTCTGCAGCGGTTAGGGCCCAGCACTAGCGGTGAGCCTCTGGGACAGTGTTCACACCTCGAATGATGGGGTTCAGGGCCTTTGATGGAATCTGCAGGTGTAGAGCCCAGCACTAGGGGTGAGCCTCTGGGACAGTGTCCACACCTCGAATGAAGGGGTTCAGGGCCTTCGATGGAATCTGCAGGTGTAGAGCCCAGCACTAGGAGTGAGCCTCTGGGACAGTGTCCACACCTCGAATGAAGGGGTTCAGGGCCTTCGATGGATTCTGCAGGTGTAGAGCCCAGCAATAGGTGTGAGCCTCTGGGACAGTGTCCACAGCTCGAATGAATGGGTTCAGGGCCTTCGATGGATTCTGCAGGTGTAGAGCCCAGCACTAGGGGTGAGCCTCTGGGACAGTGTCCACCCCTCGAATGAAGGGGTTCAGGGCCTTCGATGGATTCTGCAGGGGTTAGAGCCCAGCACTAGGGGTGAGCCTCTGGGACAGAGTACTCACCTCGGGTGAAGGGGTTCAGGGCCTGCGATGGATTCTGCAGGTGTAGAGCCCAGCACTAGGGGTGAGCCTCTAGGACAGTGTCCGCACCTCAAATGAAGGGGTTCAGGGCCTTCGATGGATTCTACAGGTGTAGAGCCCAGCACTAGGGGTGTCTTTGGGACAGTGTCCACACCTTGAATGAAGGGGTTCAGTGCCTTCGATGGATTCTGCAGGTGTAGAGCCCAGCACTAGGGGTGAGCCTCTGGGACAGTGTCCACACCTCGAATGAAGGGGTTCAGGGCCTTCGATGGATTCTGCAGGTGTAGAGCCCAGCGCTAGGGGTGTCTTGGGGACAGAGTCCGCACCTCAAATGAAGGGGTTCAGGGCCTTCGATGGATTCTACAGGTGTAGAGCCCAGCACAAGGGGTGTCTTTGGGACAGTGTCCACACCTCGAATGAAGGGGTTCAGTGCCTTCTATGGATTCTGCAGGTGTAGAGCCCAGCACTAGGGGTGAGCCTCTGGGACAGTGTCCACACCTCGAATGGAGGGGTTCAGGGCCTTCGATGGATTCTGCAGGTGTAGAGCCCAGCACTAGGGGTGAGCCTCTGGGACAGTGTCCACACCTCGAATGAAGGGGTTCAGGGCCTTTGATAGATTCTGCAGGTGTAGAGCCCAGCACTAGGGGTGAGCCTCTGGGACAGTGTCCACACCTCGAATGAAGGGGTTCAGGGCCTTCGACGGATTCTGCAGGGGTTAGAGCCCAGCACTAGGGGTGAGCCTCTGGGACAGAGTCCGCACCTCGGGTGAAGGGGTACAGGGCCTTCGATGGCTTCTGCAGGTGAATAGCCCAGCACTAGGGGTGACCCTCTGGGACAGTGTCCACACCTCGAATGAAGGGGCTCAGGGCCTTCGATGGATTCTGCAGGTGTAGAGCCCAGCCCTAGGGGTGTCTTTGGGACAGAGTCTGCACCTCGGGTGAAGGGGTTCAGGGCCTTCGATGGATTCTACAGGGGTTAGAGCCCAGCACTAGGGGTGAGCCTCTGGGACAGTGTCCACACCTCGAATGAAGGGGTTCAGGGCCTTCGATGGATTCTCCATGTGTAGAGCCCAGCACTAGGGGTGAGCCTCTGGGACAGTGTCCACACCTCGAATGAAGGGGTTCAGGGCTTCGATGGAGTCTTCAGGTGTAGAGCCCAGCACTAGGAGTGAGCCTCTGGGAAAGTGTCCACACCTCGAATGAAGGGGTTCAGGGCCTTCGATGGATTCTGCAGGTGTAGAGCCCAGCACTAGGGGTGAGCCTCTGGGACAGTGTCCACAGCTCGAATGAAGGGGTTCAGGGCCTTCGATGGATTCTGCAGGTGTAGAGCCCAGCACTAGGGGTGAGCCTCTGGGACAGTGTCCACACCTCGAATGAAGGTGTTTAGGGCCTTCGATGAATTCAGCAGGTGTAGAGCCCAGCACTAGGGGTGTCTTTGGGACAGAGTACGCACCTCGGGTGAAGGGGGTCCAGGGCCTTCGTTGGATTCTGCAGGTGTAGAGCCCAGCACTAGGCGTGTCTTTGGGACAGTCTGCACCTCGGGTGAAGGGGATCAGGGCCTTCAATGGATTCTGCATGTGTAGAGCCCAGCACTAGGGGTGAGCCTCTGGGACAGTGTCCACAACTCGAATGAAGGGGTTCAGGGCCTTCGATGGATTCTGCAGGTGTAGAGCCCAGCACTAGGGGTGTCTTTGGGACAGAGTCTGCACCTCGGGTGAAGGGGGTTCAGGCCTTTCGATGGATTCTGCAGGTGTAGAGCCCCGCACTAGGGGTGTCTTTGGGACAGTCTGCACCACGGAAGAAGGGGGTTCAGGGCCTTCGATGGATTCTGCAGGTGTAGAGCCCAGCACTAGGGGTGAGCCTCTGGGACAGTGTCCACACTTCGAATGAAGGAGTTCAGGGCCTTCGATGGATTCTGCAGGTGTAGAGCCCAGCACTAGGGGTGAGCCTCGGGGACAGTGTCCACACCTCAAATGAAGGGGTTCAGGGCCTTCGATGGATTCTGCAGGGGTTAGAGCCCAGCACTAGGGGTGAGTCTCTGGGACAGTGTCCACACCTCGAATGAAGGGGTTCAGGGCCTTCGATGGAATCTGCAGGTGTAGAGTCCAGCACTAGGGGTGAGCCTCCGGGACAGTGTCCACACATCGAATGAAGGGGTTCAGGGCCTTCGATGGAATCTGCAGGTGTAGAGTCCAGCACTAGGGGTGAGCCTCCGGGACAGTGTCCACACATCGAATGAAGGGGTTCAGGGCCTTCGAAGGATTCTGCAGGGGTAGAGCCCAGCACTACGGGTGTCTTTGGGACAGAGTCCGCACCTCGGGTGAAGGGGTTCAGGGCCTTCGATGGATTCTGCAGGTGTAGAGCCCAGCACTAGGCGTGAGCCTCTGGGACAGTGTCCACACCTCGAATGAAGGGGTTCAGGGCCTTCGATGGATTCTGAAGGTGTAGAGCCCAGCACTAGGGGTGAGCCTCTGGGACAGTGTCCACACCTCGAATGAAGGTGTTCAGGGCCTTCGATGGATTCTGCAGCGGTTAGAGCCCAGCACTAGCGGTGAGCCTCTGGGACAGTGTCCGCACCTCAAATGAAGGGGTTCAGGGCCTTCGATGGATTCTACAGGTGTAGAGCCCAGCACTAGGGGAGTCTTTGGGACAGTGTCCACACCTTGAATGAAGGGGTTCAGTGCCTTTGATGGATTCTGCAGGTGTAGAGCCCAGCACTAGGGGTGAGCCTCTGGGACAGTGTCCACACCTCGAATGAAGGGGTTCAGGCCCTTCGATGGATTCTACAGGTGTAGAGCCCAGCACTAGGGGTGTCTTTGGGACAGTGTCCACACCTTGAATGAAGGGGTTCAGTGCCTTCGATGGATTCTGCAGGTGTAGAGCCCAGCACTAGGGGTAAGCCTCTGGGACAGTGTCCACACCTCGAATGGAGGGGTTCAGGGCCTTCGATGGATTCTACAGGGGTTAGAGCCCAGCACTAGGGGTGAGCCTCTGGGACAGTGTCCACACCTCGAATGAAGGGGTTCAGGGCCTTCGATGGATTATGCAGGTGTAGAGCCCAGGCCTAGGGGTGACCCTCTGGGACAGTGTCCACACCTCGAAAGAAGGGGTTCAGGGCCTTCGATGGATTCTACATGTGTAGAGCCCAGCACTAGGGGTGAGCCTCTGGGACAGTGTCCACACCTCGAAAGAAGGGGTTCAGGGACTTCGATGGATTCTGCATGTGTAGAGCCCAGCACTAGGGGTGAGCCTCTGGGACAGTGTCCACACCTCGAATGAAGGGGTTCAGGGCCTTCGATGGAGTCTGCAGGTGTAGAGCCCAGCACTAGGAGTGAGCCTCTGGGACAGTGTCCACACCTCGAATGAAGGGGTTCAGGGCCTTCGATGGATTCTGCAGGTGTAGAGCCCAGCACTAGGGGTGAGCCTCTGGGACAGGGTCCACAGCTCGAATGAAGGGGTTCAGGGCCTTCGATGTATTCTGCAGGTGTAGAGCCCAGCACTAGGGGTGAGCCTCTGGGACAGTGTCCACACCTCGAATGAAGGTGTTTAGGGCCTTCGATGGATTCAGCAGGTGTAGAGCCCAGCACTAGGGGTGTCTTTGGGACAGAGTACGCACCTCTGGTGAAGGGGGTCCAGGGCCTTCGTTGGATTCTGCAGGTGTAGAGCCCAGCACTAGGCGTGTCTTTGGGACAGTCTGCACCTCGGGTGAAGGGGGATCAGGGCCTACAATGGATTCTGCAGGTGTAGAGCCCAGCACTAGGGGTGAGCCTCTGGGACAGTGTCCACACCTCGAATGAAGGGGTTCAGGACCTTCGATGGATTCTGCAGGTGTAGAGCCCAGCACTAGGGGTGTCTTTGGGACAGAGTCTGCACCTCGGGTGAAGGGGGTTCAGGCCTTTCGATGGATTCTGCAGGTGTAGAGCCCAGCACTAGGGGTGTCTTTGGGACAGTCTGCACCTCGGAAGAAGGGGGTTCAGGGCCTTCGATGGATTCTGCAGGTGTAGAGCCCAGCACTAGGGGTGAGCCTCTGGGACAGTGTCCACACTTCGAATGAAGGAGTTCAGGGCCTTCGATGGATTCTGCAGGTGTAGAGCCCAGCACTAGGGGTGAGCCTCGGGGACAGTGTCCACACCTCGAATGAAGGGGTTCAGGGCCTTCGATGGATTCTGCAGGGGTTAGAGCCCAGCACTAGGGGTGAGCCTCTGGGACAGTGTCCACACCTCGAATGAAGGGGTTCAGGGCCTTCGATGGATTCTGCAGGGGTTAGAGCCCAGCACTAGGGGTGAGCCTCTGGGACAGTGTCCACACCTCGAATGAAGGGGTTCAGGGACTTCGATGGATTCTGCAGGGGTTAGAGCCCAGCACTAGGAGTGAGCCTCTGGGACAGTGTCCATACCTCGAATGAAGGGGTTCAGGGCCTTCAATGGATTCTGCAGTGGTAGAGCCCAGCACTAGGGGTGAGCCACTGGGACAGTGTCCACACCTCGAATGAAGGGGTTCAGGGTCTTCGATGGAATCTGCAGGGGTTAGAGCCCAGCACTAGGGGTGAGTCTCTGGGACAGTGTCCACACCTCGAATGAAGGGGTTCAGGGCCTTCGATGGATTCTACAGGTGTAGAGCCCAGCACTAGGGGTGTCTTTGGGACAGAGTCCGCACCTTGGGTGAAGGGGTTCAGGGCCTTCGATGGATTCTGCAGGTGTAGAGCCCAGCACTGGGGGTGTCTTTGGGACAGAGTCCGCACCTCGGGTGAAGGGGTTCAGGGCCTTCGATGGATTCTGCAGGGGTAAGAGCCCAGCACTAGGAGTGAGCCTCTGGGACAGGGTCCACACCTCAAATATGGGGTTCAGGGCCTTCGATGGATTCTGCAGGGGTTAGAGCCCAGCACTAGGGGTGAACCTCTGGGACAGTGTCCACACCTCGAATGAAGGGGTTCAGGGCCTTCGATGGATTCTGCAGGGGTTAGAGCCCAGCACTAGGGGTGAGCCTCTGGGACATTGTCCACACCTCGAATTAAGGGGTTCAAGGCCTTTGATGGATTCTACAGGTGTAGAGCTCAGCACTAGGGGTGAGCCTCTGGGACAGTGTCCACACCTCGAATGAAGGGGTTCTGGGCCTTCTATGGATTCTGCAGGGGTAGAGCCCAGCACTAGGGGTGTCTTTGGGACAGAGTCCGCACCTCGGGTGAAGGGGTTCAGGGCCTTCGATGAATTCTGCAGGTGTAGAGCCCAGCACTAGGGGTGAGCCTCTGGGACAGTGTCCACACCTCGAATGAAGGGGTTCAGGGTCTTCGATGGAATCTGCAGGGTTAGAGCCCAGCACTAGGGGTGAGCCTCTGGGACAGTGTCCACACCTCGAATGAAGGGGTTCTGGGCCTTCTATGGATTCTGCAGGGGTAGAGCCCAGCGCTAGGGGTGTCTTTGGGACAGAGTCCGCACCTCCGGTGAAGGGGTTCAGGGCCTTCGATGAATTCTGCAGGTGTAGAGCCCAGCACTAGGGGTGAGCCTCTGGGACAGTGTCCACACCTCGAATGAAGGGGTTCAGGGCCTTCGATGGATTCTGCAGTTGTTAGTGCCCAGCACTATGGGTGAGCCTCTGTGACAGTGTCCACACCTCGAATGAAGGGGTTCAGGGCCTTCGATGGATTCTGCAGGGGTTAGAGCCAGCACTAGGGGTGAGCCTCTGGGACAGAGTCCGCACCTTGGGTGAAGGGGTTCAGGGCCTTCGATGGATTCTGCCGTTGTAGAGCCCAGCACTAGGGGTGAGCCTCTGGGACAGTGTCAACACCTCGAATAAAGGGGCTCAGGGCCTTTGATGGATTCTGCAGGTATAGAGCCCAGCACTACTGGTGTCTTTGGGACAGCGTCCGCACCTCGGGTGAAGGGGTTCAGGGCCTTTGATGGATTCTGCAGGGGTTAGAGCCCAGCACTAGGGGTGAGCCTCTGAGACAGTGTCCACACCTCGAATGAAGGGGTTCAGGGCCTTCGATGGAATCTGCAGGTGTAGAGTCCAGCACTAGGGGTGAGCCTCTGGGACAGTGTCCACACTTCGAATGAAGGAGTTCAGGGCCTTCGATGGATTCTGCAGGTGTAGAGCCCAGCACTAGGGGTGAGCCTCGGGGACTGTGTCCACACCTCAAATGAAGGGGTTCAGGGCCTTCGATGGATTCTGCAGGGGTTAGAGCCCAGCACTAGGGGTGAGCCTCCGGGACAGTGTCCACACATCGAATGAAGGGGTTCAGGGCCTTCGATGGATTCTGCAGGGGTAGAGCCCAGCACTAGGGGTGTCTTTGGGACAGAGTCCGCACCTCGGGTGAAGGGGTTCAGGGCCTTCGATGGATTCTGCAGGTGTAGAGCCCAGCACTAGGCGTGAGCCTCTGGGACAGTGTCCACACCTCGAATGAAGGGGTTCAGGGCCTTCGATGGATTCTGAAGGTGTAGAGCCCAGCACTAGGGGTGAGCCTCTGGGACAGTGTCCACACCTCGAATGAAGGTGTTCAGGGCCTTCGATGGATTCTGCAGCGGTTAGAGCCCAGCACTAGCGGTGAGCCTCTGGGACAGTGTCCGCACCTCAAATGAAGGGGTTCAGGGCCTTCGATGGATTCTACAGGTGTAGAGCCCAGCACTAGGGGAGTCTTTGGGACAGTGTCCACACCTTGAATGAAGGGGTTCAGTGCCTTCGATGGATTCTGCAGGTGTAGAGCCCAGCACTAGGGGTGTCTTTGGGACAGTGTCCACACCTTGAATGAAGGGGTTCAGTGCCTTCGATGGATTCTGCAGGTGTAGAGCCCAGCACTAGGGGTAAGCCTCTGGGACAGTGTCCACACCTCGAATGGAGGGGTTCAGGGCCTTCAATGGATTCTGCAGGTGTAGAGCCCAGCACTAGGGGTGAGCCTCTGGGACAGTGTCCACACCTCGAATGAAGGGGTTCAGGGCCTTTGATGGATTCTGCTGGTGTAGTGCCCAGCACTAGGGGTGAGCCTCTGGGACAGTGTCCACACCTCGAATGAAGGGGTTCAAGGCCTTCGACGGATTCTGCAGGGGTTAGAGCCCAGCACTTGGGGTGAGCCTCTGGGACAGAGTCCGCACCTCGGGTGAAGGGGTACAGGGCCTTCGATGGCTTCTGCAGGTGAAGAGCCCAGCACTAGGGGTGACCCTCTGGGACAGAGTCCGCACCTCGGGTGAAGGGGTTCAGGGCCTTCGATGGATTCTGCAGGTGTAGAGCCCAGCACTAGGGGTGTCTTTGGGACAGAGTCCGCACCTCGGGTGAAGGGGTTCAGGGCCTTCGATGGATTCTACAGGGGTTAGAGCCCAGCACTAGGGGTGAGCCTCTGGGACAGTGTCCACACCTCGAATGAAGGGGTTCAGGGCCTTCGATGGATTATGCAGGTGTAGAGCCCAGCACTAGGGGTGACCCTCTGGGACAGTGTCCACACCTCGAAAGAAGGGGTTCAGGGCCTTCGATGGATTCTACATGTGTAGAGCCCAGCACTAGGGGTGAGCCTCTGGGACAGTGTCCACACCTCGAAAGAAGGGGTTCAGGGACTTCGATGGATTCTGCATGTGTAGAGCCCAGCACTAGGGGTGTGCCTCTGGGACAGTGTCCACACCTCGAATGAAGGGGTTCAGGGCCTTCGATGGAGTCTGCAGGTGTAGAGCCCAGCACTAGGAGTGAGCCTCTGGGACAGTGTCCACACCTGGAATGAAGGGGTTCAGGGCCTTCGATGGATTCTGCAGGTGTAGAGCCCAGCACTAGGGGTGAGCCTCTGGGACAGTGTCCACAGCTCGAATGAAGGGGTTCAGGGCCTTCGATGGATTCTGCAGGTGTAGAGCCCAGCACTAGGGGTGAGCCTCTGGGACAGTGTCCACACCTCGAATGAAGGTGTTTAGGGCCTTCGATGGATTCAGCAGGTGTAGAGCCCAGCACTAGGGGTGTCTTTGGGACAGAGTACGCACCTCTGGTGAAGGGGGTCCAGGGCCTTCGTTGGATTCTGCAGGTGTAGAGCCCAGCACTAGGCGTGTCTTTGGGACAGTCTGCACCTCGGGTGAAGGGGGATCAGGGCCTACAATGGATTCTGCAGGTGTAGAGCCCAGCACTAGGGGTGAGCCTCTGGGACAGTGTCCACACCTCGAATGAAGGGGTTCAGGACCTTCGATGGATTCTGCAGGTGTAGAGCCCAGCACTAGGGGTGTCTTTGGGACAGAGTCTGCACCTCGGGTGAAGGGGGTTCAGGCCTTTCGATGGATTCTGCAGGTGTAGAGCCCAGCACTAGGGGTGAGCCTCTGGGACAGTGTCCACACCTCGAATGAAGGGGTTCAGGGACTTCGATGGATTCTGCAGGGGTTAGAGCCCAGCACTAGGGGTGAGCCTCTGGGACAGTGTCCATACCTCGAATGAAGGGGTTCAGGGCCTTCAATGGATTCTGCAGTGGTAGAGCCCAGCACTAGGGGTGTCTTTAAGACAAAGTCCGTACCTCGGGTGAAGGGGTTCAGGGCCTTCGATGGATTCTGCAGGTGTAGAGCCCAGCACTAGGGGTGAGCCACTGGGACAGTGTCCACACCTCGAATGAAGGGGTTCAGGGTCTTCGATGGAATCTGCAGGGGTTAGAGCCCAGCACTCGGGGTGAGTCTCTGGGACAGTGTCCACACCTCGAATGAAGGGGTTCAGGGCCTTCGATGGATTCTGCAGGTGTAGAGCCCAGCACTAGGGGTGTCTTTGGGACAGAGTCCGCACCTTGGGTGAAGGGGTTCAGGGCCTTCGATGGATTCTGCAGGTGTAGAGCCCAGCACTGGGGGTGTCTTTGGGACAGAGTCCGCACCTCGGGTGAAGGGGTTCAGGGCCTTCGATGGATTCTGCAGGAGTAAGAGCCCAGCACTAGGAGTGAGCCTCTGGGACATGGTCCACACCTCGAATATGGGGTTCAAGGCCTTTGATGGATTCTACAGGTGTAGAGCTCAGCACTAGGGGTGAGCCTCTGGGACAGTGTCCACACCTCGAATGAAGGGGTTCTGGGCCTTCTATGGATTCTGCAGGGGTAGAGCCCAGCACTAGGGGTGTCTTTGGGACAGAGTCCGCACCTCGGGTGAAGGGGTTCAGGGCCTTCGATGAATTCTGCAGGTGTAGAGCCCAGCACTAGGGGTGAGCCTCTGGGACAGTGTCCACACCTCGAATGAAGGGGTACAGGGTCTTCGATGGAATCTGCAGGGTTAGAGCCCAGCACTAGGGGTGAGCCTCTGTGACAGTGTCCACACCTCGAATGAAGGGGTTCAGGGCCTTCGATGGATTCTGCAGGGGTTAGAGCCAGCACTAGGGGTGAGCCTCTGGGACAGAGTCCGCACCTTGGGTGAAGGGGTTCAGGGCCTTCGATGGATTCTGCAGGGGTTAGAGCCCAGCACTAGGGGTGAGCCTCTGGGACAGTGTCCACACCTCGAATGAAGTTGTTCAGGGCCTTCGATGGATTCTGCAGGTGCAGAGCACAGCACTAGGGGTGAGCCTCTGGTACAGTGTCCACACCTCGAATGAAGGGGTTCAGGGCCTTCGATGGAGTCTGCAGGTGTAGAGCCCAGCACTAGGGGTGAGCCTCTGGGACAGTGTCCACACCTCCAATGAAGGGGTTCAGGGCCTTTGATGGATTCTGCAGGGGTTAGAGCCCAGCACTAGGGGTTAGCCTCTGGGACAGTGTCCACACCTCGAAGGAAGGGGTTCAGGGCCTTCGATGGTTACTGCAGGTGTAGAGCCCAGCACTAGGAGTGAGCCTCTGGGACAGTGTCCACACCTCGAATGAAGGGGTTCAGGGTCTTCGATGGTGTAGGAGAGTAGGAACTACCTCTTATGGTTACCCCCACTTTTTGCTGATGTCTCACTGTTTTTCGACTTTAGTCTGGCTGGGGCCCTGCTAGCCAGGACCCCAGCCTAGCTGCTTCCTCTCTAAATTGATTCCATGTACTTTATTTACACCACATATTGGATTATGGGGTGCCCTTGTAAGTCCCCAGTATATGGTATACTATATACCCAGGGCATAGGTACCCCAGAGGCCTACCAGGGGCTGAAGCATGTATTGTGCCACCCCTGGATGGCCATCCAAAATGACACCACAGGACTGCTACTGCAGCCTGAGTGAGGTGGTGCATGCACCCCCCCCCCAGAGATATAGGTTCACTATATCTCACCTATCACTGCACATAGAAACCTATGAGTCACCCCTATGGCGGGCCTTATCAATACTGAAGGCAGGGTGCTTGGTTTTAGGTGAGAGGGTGCCAATGCATGAGCAGAGCCCCTCTGCAGCCTTCAGAATCTCCTCTCCGGGGTCTCTGTGGTGCAGCCTGACCATATACTCTTAAGTGCATTATATCCTCGCGGTAAATGCTAACTTTGGGATGGCTGCACAGAAACATGTCGTGTTTGGTGTCAAACACCTTGGAATCATACTCCCACACCAGTAACTGGTGTGGGAGTATGATCCCACCCTTCTAGAGGGAGAGACATGACAGCACCGGTATACTCTGTACCAACTAAACAGAGCCCTGGCATCACAAAATGGACGCTGCAGCCACAGACACAAGTCTGGCCTCCTGCTGCTGACCGAAACTCCGGCAGGGGAGGCCTGGACAATAGGTTTCCTGTCACAGGGAGGTGTTACCACCTCCCAGACAGGCCTTAGTGGATTGGGGCTGGGTGGGTGCACTCCAAGAGTGCTTTGAAGTCCTGCACTGGGGGCACATTTGGTGTCCTCGTGCATACCCCAGTTCAAACCGGTTGCAGGGGCTGCCAGCCCCTGCTCTGGTGTGAAACTGGACAAAGGAAATGGGTGTAGCCACCCCTCTTTCCAAACCCTCCCATAGGTGGGTCCACAGAGTTAGTCCAACCCCTTTCTTAGGTATAAGAAAGGAACCCCTGGCAACAGGACTTTAGATATCCCTGGACGAAACTCTACAACTGAATCCTGGAACTTCGACGCTCTACTCAAGACTAGAGGACTGAAGAAATCTCCCTTGGCCAACATCACTGGGAACAGCCCCGCCACCCACCGACCACGTACGCAACCTAGGGGTCATCCTCGACCCCACCCTCTCCATGACTAAGCAGGTCAACGCCGTTTCCTCATCCTGCTTCAACATCCTCCGAATGCTCCGCAGGATCTTCAAGTGGATCCCCACCGAAACAAGAAAAACAGTCACCCAGGCCCTCGTCACCAGCAGGCTGGACTACGGAAACGCCCTCTACGCAGGAACGACGGCTAAGCTCCTGAGACGGCTGCAACGCATCCAGAACGCCTCTGCACGTCTTATCCTCGACATCCCCCGACGCAGCCACATCACACCCCACCTGAGAGACCTGCACTGGCTCCCTGTCAACAAGAGGATAACCTTCAAGCTCCTCACCCACGCACACAAAGCACTCCACAACTCCGGACCAGCCTACCTCAACAGACGACTCAGCTTCTACACCCCCACCCGCCAGCTCCGCTCGACCAGCCTCGCCCTCGCCACAGTCCCCCGCATCCGGAAAACGACCGCCGGCGGCAGATCCTTCTCCCACCTCGCCACCAACCTCCGACAGACCCAAGACCTACTGGCCTTCAGAAGACTCCTCAAGACCTGGCTCTTCGATCAGTAGCAGCACCACCCCCCTCTTCCCCCAGCGCCTTGAGACCCTCGCGGGTATGTAGTGCGCTTTATAAGTGACATGATTGATTGATTGATTGAAGGAGTGACTCCCCAGCTTGGCAGGTACCAACAAAGCATTTGCCGGTCTGCATCTCCGAAGCTCCCGCCGGACTCCGAAGTACTTGCAACCCAGGAAGAGGATTTCCAGACTTCTCAGAGGCCGACTCGAGTCCCCAGCAAAGCTGAGACCCGCAGCCCTCACGAGTGACGTGGAACCGGAACCCCTGGACACCATGCGCATTTGCTAATGCATCATTTTCTCGACGACTCTTGAAATCCTGCTTTGGGTTACTTGTAGCCCATGCCCGAGCACCATTTGCACTGAAGATTGTGAGCCTACATTCCACGAGTGTTCCGTGGACCCGCTTCTTGTATTACCGCTTCAGGCTCCTTTGCGATCACTGTGCGTCAACTGGTGGGTCCCTGGGAAGGCAACTCTGATTTTCTTTGGGCTTCCCTGATTGCTCAAGACGTGCCCTGACTCCCCACCGAGTGGTGAGTCCCTCCGACCTTGCTGGTCTGCACAGAAGCATTTTTCTCCTTTCTGCGTGGGTTGCTGTTGCCAAGGCTTGTTGTGTTCAATCCGGACACCAACACTGCAGTACTCGACATCCTTTGTGGGCCAGCTTGAATCCAGCTCCTGGTCATCGTCAACGCCTCCTGGTCCTCGTGGCTGAAGAGTCAAGCTTCACCTCTTTCACCTGAAGCACCCGACATCGGTGGGCGTTCGACTATCGTGCCCCTGGTCACTGGCAAGTGACACAGACTCTGTCCCCTCTTCTTTCAGGTTCTTCTCATCTCCGATCCAGGCTTGGATCTCTTCAGACACTTCGCATCTTCCTGGCAGCAGCACTTCCTTGCAGGCTGCCATTGAAATCGACGACGCAACCCGACACGATTCGACACCTATGCACCCGGCTTCCCTGGGTGAGGTAACTCGAGTACTCCGGTGCTCCCGTGGGTGTTGACCCTAGAACTGTCTAAGTCCAAGAGGGTTTGGTCCTAATCCATTTCTAAGTGTCCTTAAACTCTAAAACTCTAACCGCGACTTTCCCATTGACTTTAACGGAGCTCGCGGCTGTGTTCACACACTGCACACAGCCCCCATGGGTCCCCTGTGTGAGAAGTTGGCCTGGTATATGCTGTCCACTAATGCTAGTGGGCACCTTGCACCAGTCCAAACAACCCCTTGTGGAGATAGGTTAAAGACAACCTTTATTGAAAGCTATCCTAGTGGTAGCTATGGAGAGCAGCCTTCAGGCTAAGTCTTGAAGGAATGTAAAGCAGCTTGTTTTACCAGTCTATAATCTCTTGAGTGACCAAATGAAAGAGCACCACACCAGGTATATATTCAAAATATATGTATTTATTTCTAAACACACCCCTCTAGTCTCTTTATGAGGCTAGAGTTCGAAGTACACAAGTTATAAGTTATTTAAACACAGTAATAGCACAAATACACGTTTGGGCCCTAGGGGCGTACCAAACCATATACCAATAAAGTGGTATAAGAACCACGACTGAGCTAGACACTAGGCCTAGAGCCTGTAGAAGTGCTTGGACCACAAGGAACCACCCAAGGTAGTGACACAGGGGACCCACGGGGGACGCGTTCAGTGTGTAAACACAACCGCGAATCACCGTTAACTTCTATGGGCAAAGTCGCGATCAGGAATTTAAAGAAAAGGGACACTTCAAGAAGAACTTGGAGCAAACCCTTTGAGAACTAGGTCGTTCTAGAGTCTCTACCCACGGGAGCACCGGAGTACTCGTGTTACCTCACCCAGGGAAGCCGGGTGCATAGGTGCCTTTCGGGGTCGGGTTTCGTCGTCGATTTGAATGGCGATCTGCTGCAAAGTGCTGCTGGCGACCAAGTGGAAAGTGTCCGGGTGGATCCAAGAGTGGATCGGAGATCTGAAGAACCTGAAAGCAGAGGGGACAGAGTCTGGGTCACTAGCCAGTGACCAGGAAGGCGATGAGCAGATGCCCACCGATGTCGGGTGCTTCAGGTAGGTTGACGGTCGTCTTGACTCCACAGTCACGATGTCCAGGAGGCGTTGTCGGCGACCAGGAGCAGGATTCGGATTGTCCCACAACGTCTGCTGCTTGCTGAGGTGTCGGTGACCGGATTGGACCCAACAGGCCTTGGCAACAGCAAGTCTCGTGGAAAGTGAAGAGGGACAATGGTGCAGACCAGCAAGGTCTGAGGAACTCACCCAGCAAGGGTAAGTGAGGGCGCACCTGGAGCAACCAGGAAGCCCAAGAAGAAAAGGATTGGCCTTCGTGGAGGGCTACTAGCCAACGGACTAGCAACCGTGAAGGAGCCTCGAGACGGTGCACGTGGAGCTGGCTCACAGGACACTCGTGGAGTGGAGGCCAGTGATCTTCGGTGCAGTTGGTGCTGGAGGCGGGGGCTACTCGGAGCCCAAAGCACAACTTCGTGGAAGCTCAAGAAGAGGATGCACTTGCAAATGTGCTCAGTGTCCAGGGGTCACGGTCTCACGTTACCCACGACAGCTACGGGCCTCAGCTTTGCTGGGGACTCAGGGCAGCCTCGGGGAAAGTCTGAGAATCCACCTCTGGTGATGCAGGGACTTCGGCGTCCGACGGGAGCTTCAGTGATGCAGACCGGACAGATGCTTCTTTGGTGCCTGTCAAGCAGGGGAGTCACTCCTTGACCCCAAGGGAGATTCTTCAGTCCTCTAATCTTAAAGTAGAGCGTCGAAGGTCCAGGATTTTGTATCAGAGTTTCGTCCAGGGAATATCTAAAGTCGTAGTGACTGGGGTCCTATACTTATACTAAGTTTAGGGGTTGGACTAACTCTGTGGTCCCACCTATGGGTGGGTTAGGGCAGAGGGGTGGCTACACCCCTTTCCCTTTGTCCAGTTCGCGCCAAAGCAGGGGCTGGAAGCCCCTGATCCGGTTTGAACTGGGGTATGCACGAGGACACCAAATGTGCCCCCAGTGCAGGACTTCAAAGCACCAGAGAGTGCTCCCGCCCAGCCCCAATACACATTATCCTGTCTGGGAAGGTGGTTACACCTCCCTGTGACAGGAAACCTATTGTACAGGCCTCCCCTGCCGGAGTTTCGGTCAGCAGCAGGAAACCAGACTTGTGTCGGTGGCAGCAGCATCTATTTTGTGATGCTGGGGCTTTGGAAAGAAGTTACCGGGCAAGCCAGGGTTAACATGTCTCTCCCTCTAGAAGGGTGGAATGCTACCCCCGCCACCAGAATTGGTGGGGGGGTAGTATTCCAAGATGTTTGACACCAAACACGACATGTTTACGTGCAGCCATCCCAAAGTTAGCATTTAACGTTAAGTTATGATGCACTTAAGAGTATATGGTCAGGCTGCACTACAAACAGCATCAGAGAAGGGTCTCCGAACGCTGCAGAGGGGCCCTGCTCATGCAGGGGCACCCTCTCACATAAGAACCATGCACTCTGCCTTCAGGATTGACAAGGCCTGCCATAGGAGTGACTTATAGGTTTATATGTGTGTATGTAGGTAGTGATATAGGTAACCTATATCACAGTAAGGGGTGCATACACCACCTTACCCAGGCTGCAGTAGCAGACCTGTGGTGTCATTTTGGATGGCCTTCCAGGGGTGGCACAATACATGCTGCAGCCCCTGGTAGGCCTCTGAGGTACCTATGCCCTTGGTACATAGTATACCATATACTAGGGACTTATAAGGGCACTCCAGATTCCAATTAGAGATGTGCCTAAGGCACATGGAAACCATTTTAGAGAGGAAGCAGCTAGGCAGGGGTTCTGATTTGCAGGGCCCCAGCCAGACTAAAGTCGAAAAACAGTGAAGCATCAGCAAAAAGTGGGGGTACCCATGTGAAGCAGATCCTACTCTCCTACACAACCCCCCAAACGCAGGGACATTAAACTAACCTTGACCAGTTAAGTCTTCATGTTCTAAGTGGAAATACCTAGAGAGTCCATCTGCATTGGCATGGTTACTCCCAGGTCTATGTTCCACTGTAAAGTCCATCCCCTGTAGGGAAATGGACCACCTAAGCAGTTTGGGATTTTCACCCTTCATTTGTTTTAGCCATAAGAGGGGCTTATGGTCGGTTTGAACAAGGAAGTGAGTACCAAACAAGTATGGCCTCAACTTCTTCAGAGCCCAGACCACAGCAAAGGCCTCCCTCTCAATGGCTGACCAACGTTTCTCTCTAGGGGTCAGCCTTCTGCTTATGAAAGCTACTGGCTGATCCTGACCTTCTTCATTCAATTGTGACAGTACAGCCCCTACCCCCAATTCAGATGCATCAGTTTGAACAATGAACTTCTTGGAGTAATCAGGACTCTGTAGAATGGGAGCAGTGCACATGGCCTGCTTCAGGTCATCAAATGCCTTTTGACAGTTAGCTGTCCACTGAACTTTCTTGGGCATTTTCTTAGAAGCTAAGTCATTCAAAGGTGTCACTATTGATCCATACCCTTTGACAAATCTTCTGTAGTACCCAGTCAGGCCTAAAAAGGCTCTCACCTGAGTCTGGGTAGTTGGAGCAGTCCAGTCCATGATGGTCTGAATCTTGCTCTGCAGTGGTTGAACCTGGCCTCCACCCACAAGGTGGCCCAGGTACACAACCTGACTCTGCCCTATCTGGCACTTGGTGGCCTTGATAGTCAGGCCTGCCTTTTGCAGGGCCTGTAAAACATTTCTGAGGTGGACCAGGTGATCCTCCCAGGTGGAGCTAAAGACAGCAATATCATCAAGATATGCTGCACAATAGGCTTCCAGGCCTGTAAGGACTGTATTCACCAACCTCTGAAAAGTGGCAGGTGCATTCTTCAGACCAAAGGGCATCACCACAAATTGGTAATGTCCACTAGGGGTTGAGAATGCTGTCTTTGGCTTTGCATCATCAGCTAGTCTGATCTGCCAGTAGCCAGCTGTTAGGTCAAATGTGCTAAGATACTTGGCTGAGGCCAAAGTGTCTATAAGCTCATCTGCCCTGGGTATTGGATGGGCATCAGTCCTAGTGACTGCATTGAGACCCCTGTAGTCCATACAAAACCTCATCTCTCTTTTTCCACCACTGGTGTGAGGTTTTGGCACAAGGACCACTGGACTAGCCCAAGGGCTATCTGAGGGTTCAATAACTCCCAAATCCAACATCTTCTGGACTTCTGTCCTGATACAGTCCCTGACATGGTCAGGTTGCCTATAAATCTTATTTTTAATAGGCAGACTGTCCCCAGTGTCCACTTCATGAGTGCACCAGGTGGTCTGACTGGGTGTCAGTGAAAACATATGTCTAAACTGATTGAGCACCTGTCTGCAATCAGTTTGTTGCTGGGTAGTGAGGCTGCCTGCCAAGGCTACACCATCTACTGACCCATCGTCAGGGTTCTGTGAGAGCAGGTCAGGGAGTGGGTCACTCTCTTCCTCCTGCCCTTCATCAGTAGCCATGAGCAAGCCCATGTCTGCCCTGTCCACATATGGTTTTAACCTGTTGACATGGAGAACCCTGTGGGGACTCCTGGGTGTTCCTAGGTCTACTAAGTAGGTAACCTCACCCTTCTGCTCAACAATAGTGTGGGGTCCACTCCATTTGTCCTGGAGAGCTAATGGGGCCACTGGCTCCAACACCCACACCTTCTGTCCTGGCTGGTAAACAGTCAGTACAGCCTTTTGGTCATGCCAAGCTTTTTGAAGTTCCTGGCTAGCCTCAAGGTTTTTAGTTGCCTTTTTCATATACTCAGCCATCCGGGAGCGGAGACCAAGTATGTAGTCCACTATGTCTTGTTTTGGGGGCTTGAGAGGTAACTCCCATCCTTCCTTCACCAAGCACAGTGGACCCCTGACAGGGTGACCAAACAAAAGTTCAAAAGGGCTGTAGCCAACCCCCTTTTGAGGCACCTCCCTGTATGCGAATAAAAGGCAGGGCAAGAGAATGTCCCATCTTCGCCTAAGCTTTTCTGGGAGCCCTTTTATCATGCCCTTCAAGGTTTTGTTGAATCTCTCAACTAAACCATTGCATTGTGGGTGATAGGGTGTGGTGAATTTGTAAGTCACTCCACACTCCTTCCACATTGCTTTTAGGTAACCAGACATAAAGTTTGCACCTCTGTCTGATACCACCTCCTTAGGAAAACCCACTCTTGAGAAAACTCCCAGGAGGGCTCTTGCCACCACAGGCGCTGTAGTGGTCCTAAGGGGTATAGCCTCTGGGTACCTGGTGGCATGATCCACTACCACCAGGATAAACCTGTGCCCAGATGCTGTTTGGGGATCCATGGGACCAACTATATCAATCCCCACTCTTTCAAAGGGCACCCCCACCACAGGCAGTGGTATCAGGGGGCCTTTGTAGTGCCACCTGCCTTGCCACTGGCCTGGCAGGTTACACAGGAGCGACAAAACTCCTTGGTGTCTTCAGACATGTGGGGCCAGTGAAAGTGAGGGACAATTCTGTCCCAAGTCTTGTTCTGGCCCAGGTGACCTGCTAAGGGAATATCATGGGCTAGGGTCAATAGGAAGCCCCTGAACTTCAGAGGTATTACCAACCTCCTGGTGGCACCAGGCTTGGGGTCTCTACACTCTGAGTACAAGAGTCCATCATCCCAATACACTGAATGGGGACCACTAGCTTTCCCAGCAGCCTCAGCAGCAGCTTGCTGTCTGAGGGGTTCAAGAGAGGGGCAGCTCTGCTGCTCCTGGCTCAGATCTGCCCTGGAAGGTCCCCCTGTCCCCAAGAACTCAACCTGGTCAGGTTCAAGCTCCTCTGGGACAGTTCCTTCCTCAGGACTGAGATCATCTCCCTCAAGAGACTGATCTTCCTTCTGAGCCAAGGGGAAGGCACTGCCTTTACCCTACTACTCCTCCTCTTGGAAAGTCCTTGGTCCATTATTCCAGAATCCAAGGCCTGTTCAGTTTTAGACATTTTGGCCTGTGACCTAGTCACAGCAAACACATCTGCAGGGATGCCCAGCATTTCTGCATGAGTCCTGAGCTCCACTTCTGCCCAAGCAGAAGTTTCCAAGTCATTGCCAAGCAAGCATTCAACTGGTAGGTCTGCACTTACCACAACCTTCTTAAGGCCAGTTACCCCTCCCCAGGAGAAGTTAACAACTGCCAGAGTATGGTCTGTTCTGACGTTGCTAGCATTGGTCACTTGGTACATTTCACCAAGTATAACTTGCCCAGGATCCACAAGGTCTTGTGTCACCATTGTGACACTTGACCCTGTGTCCCTAAATGCCAAAGCCTCTTTTCCATTAATTAAGGGCTGTTGCCTGTACTTGCCCAGATTACTGGGACTCACAGAGGAGGTCACATCCATGCCTCCATCACAGACTAACACAGCCTGAGTGAGTTCTCTGACCAAGTCAGAGCCCACTTCAGTACCCAGGGTGAACCCTACTAAACCCTTGGCTGGAGCACTCCCACCAACTGCAACTGTACTAGGGGGAACAGGTGCCTTAGGGGCATTGGTGGGTGCTGGATTAGAGTCTTTGGACTTGGTGCAATCACTAGTCCAGTGGGTCTTTTGCTTACAGACCTTGCACCATGGTTTCTTTTGGCCTTTCCCTTTGTTAGACTGTGAATCCCCACCTGAAGAAGATTTTTGGGGCCCTTGTGAAGACTTCTGGTCTTTACCCTTCTCCCCACCCTTATCAGAGTTCTTAGAATCTTGCTTCTTAGGGTCACCACCTTGGTTCTGTACCTTCTGCCTCACCCTGGTTCTGACCCATTTGTCTGCCTTCTTTCCCAATTCTTGGGGAGAGGTCAGATCAGAGTCCACCAGGTACTGATGCAACAGCTGATTTTGACAGTTATTAAGAATCTGCTCCCTCATTATCAGATTGTACAATCCTGTGAAGTCACACACCTTACTGCCCATCAACCAGCCTTCCAGAGCCTTAGCAGAACAATCCACATAGTCTACCCAGTCTTGAGTCTGTGCTTTTTGGGCATCTCTGAACTTTAACCTGTATTGTTCAGTTGTTAGGCCAAACCCATCAATAAGAGCACTCTTCAAGACCTTGTAATTATCAGCATCCTCTTCTCTTACAGTGAGGAGCTTATCTCTACCTTTGTCTGCAAAGGAGAGCCACAAGATTGCTGCCCACTGCTCCTGAGGGACCCTCTGTACTTTACAGGCCCTCTCCAGTGCAGTTATCCATTTGTGGATGTCATCCCCACTCTGGTAGGGAGGGACAATCTTGCTCAGGTTCCTATGGTCATAGGACCTTTCCCTATCTTTAGGGGACTTGCTGCCACCATGGGACTCTAGTCCCAACCTTTTTCTCTCTCTGTAGAGATCTAGGGACTCCCTATCTAAAGCCAATTGCTGCTTTCTGATTTCCAGCTGAGTTTCCTCATACTGGACCAGTCTCTTTCTCCTCTCATGAGAGGATTCCCTCCTATGAGAGGAGACAGAAGTCCCTACTGAGGTGCCAGAGTGGTTAGACTCCTGAGAAGAAGATCTAGACCTTCTAGGCACACTCTTAATCCTTCCTGGGGGGTCAAAGGGGAGGTCATTCTGATCCTCCTCCTCATCTTCCACAGGGGGGATTGGGTTATCCAGGTCAAGGTCATTTTCACCTTCCTGGCCAGCTCCAGAGGGGGGGCTGGGGGTATTGCTACCCCCCTCCCCTTCCTCTTCTTCTGCCCCACCCTCTGCTCCTACCCCTTCAGTCCCTAAGGGCCTGCTGAGATCAAAAGCCACCAACATCTCTCTAAGGTGTTGGGTGGTGGGACTTTGGCCTGTCCTTAATTTCCTCAGATTGCATAATGCTCTCAGTTCCAAGAATGGGAGTGTGTCATACTTGGAGGGAGGAAGCCCAGGGGCTTCTGGCAAGGATTCTTTAGGTCCTGCCTTCAAAGACATTACTAGTGTGGTGTGGTGTATGCACTACCTACTCTAGTGTGGCCTACTAAACTCTCTTGAGTTGTAGAAAGGGTTGTGCTATCCCTTAACACACAACTCTAAGTTCAGTAGAACTTACTGTATAGTAAACTTAAATTATATGTACCTTAGGTACCTTTAGTGGTTTTCAGTTGATCAATTCAATTGAGATTATCTGGTAAAACAATAGCAAGCTGGAATCCCACACGCTGCACACCAATGTGAGAAGTTGGCCTGGTATATGCTGTCCACTAATTATAGTGGGCACCTTGCACCAGTCCAAACAACCCTTATTGGAGATAGGTTTAAAGACAACCTTTATTGAAAGCTATCCTAGTGGTAGCTATGGAGAGCAGCCTTCAGGCTAAGTCTTGAAGGAATGTAAAGCAGCTTGTTTTACCAGTCTATAATCTCTTGAGTGACCAAATGAAAGAGCACCACACCAGGTATATATTCAAAATATATGTATTTATTGCTAAACACACCCCTCTAGTCTCTTTATGAGGCTAGAGTTCGAAATACACAAGTTATAAGTTATTTAAACACAGTAATAGCACAAATACACGTTTGGGCCCTAGGGGCGTACCAAACCATATACCAATAAAGTGGTATAAGAACCACGACTGAGCTAGACACTAGGCCTAGAGCCTGTAGAAGTGCTTGGACCACAAGGAACCACCCAAGGTAGTGACACAGGGGACCCACGGGGGACGCGTGCAGTGTGTAGAACACAGCCGCGAATCGCCGTTAACTTCTATGGGCAAAGTCGCGATTAGGAATTTAAAGAAAAGGGACACTTAGAGAAGGAACTTGGAGCAAACCCTTTGAGAACTAGGTCGTTCTAGAGTCTCTACCCACGGGAGCACCGGAGTACTCTTGTTACCTCACCCAGGGAAGCCGGGTGCATAGGTGCCTTTCGGGGTCGGGTTTCGTCGTCGATTTGAATGGCGATCTGCTGCAAAGTGCTGCTGGCGACCAAGTGGAAAGTGTCCGGGTGGATCCAAGAGTGGATCGGAGATCTGAAGAACCTGAAAGCAGAGGGGACAGAGTCTGGGTCACTAGCCAGTGACCAGGAAGGCGATAAGCAGATGCCCACCGATGTCGGGTGCTTCAGGTAGGTTGATGGTCATCTTGACTCCGCAGTCACGATGTCCAGGAGGTGTTGTCGGCGACCAGGAGCAGGATTCGGACTGTCCCACGACGTCTGCTGCTTGCTGAGGTGTCGGCGACCGGATTGGACCCAACAGGCCTTAGCAACAGCAAGTCTCGTAGAAAGTGAAGAGGGACGATGGTGCAGACCAGCAAGGTCTGAGGAACTCACCCAGCAAGAGTAAGTGAGGGCGCGCCTGGAGCAATCAGGGAGCCCAAGAAGAAAAGGATTGGCCTTCGTGGAGGGCTACTAGCCAACGGACTAGCAACCGCGAAGGAGCCTCGAGACAGTGCACGTGGAGCTGGCTCACAGGACACTCGTGGAGTGGAGGCCGGTGATCTTCGGTGCAGTTGGTGCTGGAGGCTGGGGCTACTCAGAGCCCAAAGCACAACTTCGTGGAAGCCCAGGAAGAGGATGCACTTGCAAATGTGCTCGGTGTCCAGGGGTCATGGTCTCACGTTACCCACGACAGCTACGGGCCTCAGCTTTGCTGGGGACTCAGGGCAGCCTCGGAGAAGTCTGAGAATCCACCTCTGGTGATGCAGGGACTTCGGCGTCCGACGGGAGCTTCAGTGATGCAGACCGGACAGATGCTTCTTTGGTGCCTGCCAAGCAGGGGAGTCACTCCTTGACCCCAAGGGAGATTCTTCAGTCCTCTAATCTTAAAGTAGAGCGTCGAAGGTCTAGGATTTTGTATCAGAGTTTCGTCCAGGGAATATCTAAAGTCGTAGTGACTGAGGTCCTATACTTATACTAAGTTTAGGGGTTGGACTAACTCTGTGGTCCCACCTATGGGTGGGTCAGGGCAGAGGGGTGGCTACACCCTTTCCCTTTGTCCAGTTCGCGCCAAAGCAGGGGCTGGAAGCCCCTGATCCGGTTTGAACTGGGGTATGCACGAGGACACCAAATGTGCCCCCAGTGCAGGACTTCAAAGCACCAGAGAGTGCTCCCGCCCAGCCCCAATACACATTATCCTGTCTGGGAAGGTGGTTACACCTCCCTGTGACAGGAAACCTATTGTCCAGGCCTCCTCTGCCGGAGTTTCGGTCAGCAGCAGGAGGCCAGACTTGTGTCGGTGACAGCAGCATCCATTTTGTGATGCTGGGGCTTTGGAAAGAAGTTACCGGGCAAGCCAGGGTTAACATGTCTCTCCCTCTAGAAGGGTGGAATGCTACCCCCGCCGCCAGAATTGGCGGGGGGTAGTATTCCAAGATGTTTGACACCAAACACGACATGTTTACGTGCAGCCATCCCAAAGTTAGCATTTAACGTTAAGTTATAATGCACTTAAGAGTATATGGTCAGGCTGCACTACAAACAGCATCAGAGAAGGGTCTCCGAACGCTGCAGAGGGGCCCTGCTCATGCAGGGGCACCCTCTCACATAGGAACCATGCACTCTGCCTTTAGGATTGACAAGGCCTGCCATAGGAGTGACTTATAGGTTTATATGTGTGTAAGTATGTAGTGATATAGGTAACCTATATCACAGTAAGATGTGCATGCACCACCTTACCCAGGCTGCAGTAGCAGACCTGTGGTGTCATTTTGGATGGCCTTCCAGGGGTGGCACAATACATGCTGCAGCCCCTGGTAGGCCTCTGATTTACCTATGCCCTTGTTACATAGTATACCATATACTAGGGACTTATAAGGGCACTCCAGATTCCAATTAGAGATGTGCCTAAGGCACATGGAAACCATTTTAGAGAGGAAGCAGCTAGGCTGGGGTTCTGATTAGCAGGGCCCCAGCCAGACTAAAGTCGAAAAACAGTGAAGCATCAGCAAAAAGTGGGGGTACCCATGTGAAGCAGATCCTACTCTCCTACACCCTGTGTCACTACCTTAGGTGGTTCCTTGGGGTCCCAGCGATTCTACAGGCTCTAGGCCTTGTGTCTACTTAAGTCGTGGTTCTTATACCACTTTCTTAATATATGGTTTGGTACGCCCCTAGGGCTAATCGTATATTGTGCTAATTTACTGTGCTATTTGACTTGTAACTTGTGTACTTTGACCTCTAGCCTCATAAAGAGACTATTGGGTAGTGTTTAGTAATAAATACATATATTTTATATATATACCTGGTGTGGTTCTCCTTTCATTTGGTCATTCACGAGATTATATTTGGTAAAACAAACAGCTTAACATTCCTTCAAGACTTAGCCTGAAGGCTGCTCTCCATAGCTACCACTAGGATAGCTTTCAAAAAAGGTTGTCTTTAAACCTATCATCAATAAAGGTCGTTTGGACTGGTGCAAGGTGCCCACTATAACTAGTGGACAGCATATACCAGGCCAACTTCTCACAGATGGAATCTGCAGGGGTTAGAGCCCAGCACTAGGGGTGAGCCTCTGGGACAGTGTCCACAGCTCGAATGAAGGGGTTCAGGGCCTTCGATGGATTCTGCAGGTGTAGAGCCCAGCACTAGGGGTGTCTTTGGGACAGAGTCCGCACCTCGGGTGAAGGGGTTCAAGGCCTTCGATGGATTCTGCAGGTGTGGAGCCGAGCACTAGGGGTGAGCCTCTGGGACAGTGTCCACACCTCGGGTGAAGAGGTTCAGGGCCTTTGATGGATTCTGCAGGGGTTAGAGCCCGGCACTAGGGGTGAGCCTCTGGAACAGTGTAGGAGAGTAGGATCTGCTTCACATGGGTACCCCCACTTTTTGCTGATGCTTCACTGTTTTTCGACTTTAGTCTGGCTGGGGCCCTGCTAATCAGAACCCCAGCCTAGCTGCTTCCTCTCTAAAATGGTTTCCATGTGCCCTAGGCACATCTCTAATTGGAATCTGGAGTGCCCTTATAAGTCCCTAGTATATGGTATACTATGTACCCAGGGCATAGGTACCTCAGAGGCCTACCAGGGGCTGCAGCATGTATTGTGCTACCCCTGGAAGGCCATCCAAAATGACACCACAGGTCTGCTACTGCAGCCTGGGTAAGGTGGTGCATGCACCCCTTACTGTGATATAGGTTACCTATATCACTACACACATATAAACCTATAAGTCACTCCTATGGCAGGCCTTATCAATCCTGAAGGCAGAGTGCATGGTTCCTATGTGAGAGGGTGCCCCTGCATGAGCAGGGCCCCTCTGCAGCGTTCGGAGACCCTTCTCTGATGCTGTTTGTAGTGCAGCCTGACCATATACTCTTAAGTGCATTATAACCTCGTGTTAAATGCTAACTTTGGGATGGCTGCACAGAAACATGTCATGTTTGGTGTCAAACATCTTGGAATACTACCCCCCCCCCCCAATTCTGGCGGCGGGGGTAGCATTCCACCCTTCTAGAGGGAGAGACATGTTAACCCTGGCTTGCCCGGTAACTTCTTTCCAAAGCCCTGGCATCACAAAATGGATGCTGCTGCCACAGACACAAGTCTGGCCTCCTGCTGCTGACCGAAACTCCGGCAGGGAGGCCTGGACAATAGGTTTCCTGTCGCAGGGAGGTGTAACCACCTCCCCAGACAGGATAGTGTGATTGGGGCTGGGCGGGAGCACTCTCTGGTGCTTTGAAGTCCTGCACTGGGGGCACATTTGGTGTCCCCGTGCATACCCCAGTTCAAACCGGATCAGGGGCTTCCAGCCCCTGCTCTGGCGCGAAACTGGACAAAGGGAAAGGGGTGTAGCCACCCCTCTACCCTGACCCACCCATAGGTGGGACCACAGAGTAAGTCCAACCCCCAAACTTAGTATAAGTATGGGATCCCAGTCCTTAGGACTTTAGATATTCCCTGGACAAAACTGTGATACAAAATCCTGGACCTTCGACGCTCTACTTCAAGATTAGAGGACTGAAGACTCTCCCTTGGGTTCAAGGAGTGACTCCCCTGCTTGGCAGGCACCAAAGAAGCATCTGTCCAGTCTGCATCTCTGAAGCTCCCGTCGGACGCCGAAGTCTTTGCATCACCAGAGGTGGATTTCCAGACTTCCCCGAGGCTGCCCTGAGTCCCCAGCAAAGCTGAGGCCCGTAGTTGTTGTGGGTAACGTGGAACCGTGACCCCTGGACACCGAGCACATTTGCAAGTGCATCCTCTTCCTGGACTCCCACGAAGTTGTGCTTTGGGCTCCGAGTAGCCCCCGCCTCCAGCACCGACTGCACCGAAGATCACTGGCCTCCACTCCACGAGTGTCCTGTGAGCCAGCTCCAAGTGCGTCCACTTGAGGCTCCTTCGCGGTTGCTAGTCCGTTGGCTAGTAGCCCTTCACGAAGGCCAATCCTTTTCTGCGTGGGCTCCCCTGGTTGCTCCAGGCTTGCCCTGACTTACACTTGCTGGGTGAGTTCCTCAGACCTTGCTGGTCTGCACCATCGTCAATCTTCACCTTCCACGAGACTTGCCGTTGCCAAGGCCTGTTGGGTCCAATCCGGTCGCCGACACCTCAGCACTCGACAGACATCGTGGGTCAGTCCGAATCCTGCTCCTGGTCACCGACAACGCCTCCTGGACCTTGTGACTGCAGAGACAAGACTACCGTCAACCAACCTGAAGCATCCGACATCGGTGGGCATCTGCTCATCGCCTTCCTGGTCACTGGCTAGTGACCCAGACTCTGTCCCCTCTGCTTTCAGGTTCTTCAGATCTCCGATCCACTCTTGGATCCACCCGGACACTTTTCACTTGGTCGCCAGCAACACTTTGCAGCAGATCGCCATTCAAATCGACGACGAAACCCGACCCCGAAAGGCACCTATGCACCCGGCTTCCCTGGGTGAGGTAACAAGAGTACTCTGGTGCTCCCGTGGGTAGAGACTCTAGAACAACCTAGTTCTCAAAGGGTTTGCTCCAAGTTCTTCTTTAAGTGTCCCTTTTCTTTAAATTCCTAACCGCGACTTTCCCCATAGAAGGTAACGGCGATTCGCGTCTGTGTTACTACACTGCACGCGTCCCCCGTGGGTCCCCTGTGTCACTACCTTGGGTGGTTCCTTGTGGTCCAAGCACTTCTACAGGCTCTAGGCCTTGTGTCTAGCTCAGTCGTGGTTCTTATACCACTTTATTGGTATATGGTTTGGTACGCCCCTAGGGCCCAAACGTGTATTTGTGCTATTACTGTGTTTAAATTGCTTATAACTTATGTACTTCGAACTCTAGCCTCATAAAGAGACTAGAGGGGTGTGTTTAGTAATAAATACATATATTTTGAATATATACCTGGTGTGGTCCTCTTTCATTTGGTCACTCAAGAGATTATAGACTGGTAAAACAAGCTGCTTTACATTCCTTCAAGACTTAGCCTGAAGGCTGCTCTCCATAGCTACCACTAGGATAGCTTTCAATAAAGGTTGTCTTTAACCTATCTCCAATAAGGGGTTGTTTGGACTGGTGCAAGGTGCCCACTATAATTAGTGGACAGCATATACCAGGCCAAATTCTCACAAACAGTGTCCACACCTCGAATGAAGGGGTTCAGGGCCTTTGATGGATTCTGCAGGGGTTAGAGCCCAGCACTAGGGGTAAGCCTCTGGGACAGTGTCCACACCTCGGGTGGAGGGGTTCAGGGCTTTCGATGGATTCTGCAGGGGTTAGAGCCCAGCACTAGGGGTGAGCCTCTGGGACAGTGTCCACACCTCGAATGAAGGGGTTCAGGGCCTTCGATAGATTCTGCAGGTGTAGAGCCCAGCACTAGGGGTGTCTTTGGGACAGAGTCCGCACCTCGGGTGAAGGGGTTCAGGGCCTTCGATGGATTCTGCAGGGGTTAGAGCCCAGCACTAGGGGTGAGCCTCTGGGACAGTGTCCACACCTCGAATGAAGGGGTTCAGGGCCTTCGATGGATTCTGCAGGGGTTAGAGCCCAGCACAAGGGGTGAGCCTCTGGGACAGAGTCCGCACCTCGGGTGACGGGGTTCAGGGCCTTCGATGGATTCTGCAGGTGTAGAGCCCAGCACTAGGGGTGTCTTTGGGACAGAGTCCGCACCTCGGTGGAGGTGTTCAGGGCCTTCGATGGAATCTGCAGGTGTTGAGCCCAGTACTAGGGGTGAGCCTCTGGGACAGAGTCTACACCTCGAATGAATGGGTTCAGGGCCTTCGATGGAATCTGCAGGTGTAGAGCCCAGTACTAGGGGTGAGCCTCTGGGACAGTCTACACCTCGGGTGAATGGGGTTCAGGGCCTTCGATGGATTCTGCAGGTGTAGAGCCCAGCACTAGGGGTGTCTTTTGGGACAGAGTCCGCACCTCGGTGGAGGGGTTCAGGGCCTTCGATGGAATCTACAGGTGTAGAGCCCAGCACTAGGGGTGAGCCTCTGGGACAGAGTCCGCACCTCGGTGGGGGGGTTCAGGGCCTTTGATGGAATCTGCAGGTGTAGAGCCCAGCACTAGGGGTGTCTTTGGGACAGTGTCCACACCTCGAATGAAGGGGTTCAGGGCCTTCGATGGATTCTGCAGGTGTAGAGCCCAGCACTAGGCGTGAGCCTCTGGGACAGTGTCCACACCTCGGGTGAAGGGGTTCAGGGCCTTCGATGGATTCTGCAGTGGTAGAGCCCAGCACTAGGGGTGAGCCTCTGGGACAGTGTCCACACCTCGAATGAAGGGGTTCAGGGCCTTTTGTCAGGGATGGCGACACCAATCTCGCATACAGCTGGCTTTTTTCCCTGATCACTCCAGAGCTCACTGTATACAGACATACATGAGGCTCCATTAAAAGTACTATAATTAAACATGCGGTTGCTGTTTTCAGGCGTTTGATAACTATCGATTCACGTGCCAGGAAGAAAACAAGCAACTAATTCAACCAATTAAAAGTGTGCATGTAAAGGCCATATTCCCATGGGAGGGAAGCACCCTCCGCTATAGAAAGGGGGAATCGCCTAAGCAGGTGGGGGGGACCTCCATCGGGCAGCAGGGGGGAAGAGAGGGGGTGGAAATCATCCCAGCCGGGGTGGTACCGACAGTGAAAAGGCACAAGAAATGGGGAGTGGGCATAGGGCAGCAAGGGACATTAAGCGAGTGGGGAGGGCCGACGTCACGTCCTGGGTGAGAGCAGCCCACTGCAGAGACAAAGCAAGAAGAAGCAACAATCAATCAATCAATCACAGAATTTGTAGAGCGCACTACTTACCCGCGAGGGTCTCAAGGCGCTGGGTAAAAAAAGGGGGGGGTGCCGCTACTGGTCAAACAGCCAGGTCTTGAGTAGCCTCCTGAAGGTCAGCAGGTCTTGGGTCTGTCGTAGGCTGAGTGGAAGGGTGTTCCAGGTATTTCTTTAGATGCAGACGCTGCTGTACTTAGAACTTCATTATGATATATGTGGTGTGCTAAGTGGTCATAACACCCCAGATAATACTATTATGTTGTGGCGTGTGCTATTTACCACACAGTACTGCCATACCACTCCCACTCTGAGTTTTACACCTTGGAATGGGGATAAAGTTGTAATACCACTGTATATCTGGTGCAAAAACGCATAATAGTGTTTTTTTCCTACACAAATTCTGCCAGGTTGTACCTGGTGAAAATCTTGCAGGGTATAAATCCATACGTATGTTGATTTGTTTCTAAACTCATGACCTGGGTTCACTTGCAAACAGTTTGCAGCCAACAGCCAACTCAGGTTATAGGGGGCACTGTTATGTTCTGTGTATTTATAAACGCGCACTATTACCCGCAAGGGTGTTCTGATGCTGAGCAAATGTGTGTGCCTAGCCCTGCCTATGGTTGGTTGGTTAATTGAAAAGCCAGGTCCTCAGCTTCGTGTTGAATTCAAGAAGAGAAGAAGAGGCTCTGATGTGGGGTGGGAGGTTGTTCCAAGCTTTAGGAGTGATGAAAGAACACTAACCCTCCTGTTCTGTGTATGCGTATCTGTGAGAGTAGAAGTCCTGCGGAGTGGAGGTGTCTGGGTGTTTGGTGGAAGGAGATGTGACTCTTCTGGTAGGTGTGGCCTACGTTATGTACTACCTTGTAAACATGTGTGAGGAGTATGAAATTAGAACAGTTGTGTCTCGGGAGCCCGTGGAGCTCCCGGAGATGTGGTGTGATGTGAGTTCTGTGTGGGAGGTTGAGGATGAGACTGTATGCTGAGCTCTGTATGGTTCGTAGTCTTCTAGTGAGTTGCGTGGTGATCCCGGCATACAGAGTGTTCCCACAGTCTAACTTACTGGTGCCTAAGGCGTGAGTGATGGTTTTTCTAGGGTTGCTTACGAGCATGTTGAAGACCTTCCTCAGCATTTCCAGCATGGGGAAGTAGGATTCAGTGACGGCATTGACTTGTTCGGCCCTGTCCAGTTTGCTGTTGATGATGATCCTGAGGTTCCTGGCCTGGGTGCAGGTCAGAGTTCTCGCGGCCACTAATTGGAGTCCCATGGTGATGTCTTCTTGACGATTATCGCCGCTTCTGTCTTGTAGGTGTTGAGCTTAAGACAGTTGTTTTTCATCCAGTAAGCGACTTCCGTCATGCAGGCGGTGAGCTTTTTTTTTTTGTGTTTGAAGACTTGTCCAAGAGTGAGAGGGAAAGGGAGTTGAATGTCTTCAGTGTAGGACAGGACGTTGATGTCATGTGTGCAGATGAGTTGGCCAGAGGGATCGTGTTTGCGTTGAAGAGGATGGGACTGAGCGATGAACTCTGCAGATGAGTTTGCAGGCTTCTGAGGAGTAAGGTGCCCGGCACACAGCTTGTGTTCTATCTATAAGGAGGATCAAATTCAGCGGAGAGTAGGACCTCTGCTGCCAGGCTTGTGCAGGCGTCTGATGGGGATGGGATGTGAGACAGTGTCGAAGGCTGCAGAGAGGTCAAGGAGGATGAGGGCTGCTGTGTCTCCTCTGTCAATGATCATGCAGATATTATCTGTGGTGGTCGGAGAGGTTAATTAGTTTCTCTAAGACCTTTGCTGGGTTTGGTACGAGGGAGATAGGTCTGTAGTTGTAAAGTGTGAGTGGGTCAGTGGAGGGTTTCCTGAGCAGGGGCGTGACAGTGACATGTTTCCAGGTGTCCAGGAATGTGGCTGAGTCAATGGAGGCATTGAGGATGGGTGTTAGTCCTTTGCTGATTGGTAGATGTCCTTTGGTGAAGGCGTGGTTGGAGCAAGGGTCAGATTGGGCCCGAGGGCAAGTTCTTAATGGTAGCAGTTGTTCCGATGGAGGTCATGGCGTTCCACGAGGTCAGGGTTTGTTCTTCAGCTGTGATGGGAAGCCGAGTTGGGATGTGATGGGTCAAAGTTGCTGTGTATGGAGGCAACTCACAATTAGATCCTCACGGGGCTGTTCACAAATGTCAATTATACTTCTAAGTAAATCTCCATGTGTAATTTATTCGTACACTTTTGAGTAACTTTAGTACTTTTGGCTGTTCACAATATTCCAGCGTTGAGTTACTCAAAGTGTAGATTTACCCCTCTCCACCCCCTGAATAACGGGGTGGAACCATATTTACAAGTGTACGTTACTACTAAAATGAAAAAAACAACAGCATTAAGGCCAGCACAATACATGGTCAACCACTGGTACCGTAACACCCTCCCACAGGAAATAATGGAGTTAGGAACTTAAAGGTTCTCTTGACATAACCATGATATATATTAAAGTAAATTATTTTGATAGATTTATTTTTTAAATGTAGAATTAAATTTAAAAAAGTTACAGAATGAATAACTTAAATTAGAACTAAATATTTAATTAATGTAAATATAATACATTAAATTAAAGGTATTTTGCCTGAGTTTAAATTAAAAAATAAATTTCCACTAAAACTAGAACATCAAACATTTTTCCTTCTGCATGATAAACAGTATGTTGTGTATAATACAAAGATATCTGTACCAGTTATAGATTTTTTATATTTCCCCAATGTGCAGAATATATGTTAAGTAAATGTGCATGCTACCTTTAACTTTCTTTGTTTCCAATCCCAAACTGGAAAGCTGCCTGCTAGAGGTACACGAATACCCACAAGCTTATGAATGTGACAGTTCACCTACATTTTCAGAAACTAGGAACACCCACACACCTGTCCCTTGCTATATTTATAAATCCAGTGGCTCTGACTTACTGGCAGAATCACCATATTCAGAAATGCAATATATGCACAAAAATTTGCCAATCCAGTTTTTCTGAATAAGAATTGGTAATTCATATGCACAAAGTAGTTACTCTATGCACAATGAGCACAATGCTTTATGAATCAACTCATTGTGCTGTAGTGCTGCATAGGCATACTAAAACAGAAATCAGACTAACTCTTTATGTAGAGTTTGATATTTTCTTTCATATTTCTCAAAACGTGCCCCGGATGCAACTTGTTAAATGTTGTCATTTAAATGGTAATAGATGTTTAGACATATTTTAAGTCCGGTTTGGCAACGCAGCTGTCTCCAGATCGTATGTAATCAACTGAAAAAAGATCTTTAGAAGACACTACTGAGATAAGAATTTTGGTTTGGCACTCGCTGGTTCCTTTGAAAGCAGCATTTGATTGGGATGTTGTGTGCCTCTCCTAAAAGAGTGATTGCATTTCACTCCTACTGGTTTGGGAATGTTTCCCTTCACTTAATATTGCCACATTGTTCCCATGAAATGATGCAGAGCTTGAGTTGATGTCTAATGTAAAGTGGATGCACCGATGAAGCTGAAGTGTTTTTTACATCTTGCACTTACCATCTTGTCCGGGCGGTGGAGGAGCCCGATCAGGGTCTTTGCTGCGCATTGCCTAGGAGAGTAGATGAGACCATTGCCATGACTGAGGTTTGCAATGAAGTTGCAGTTAAGAAGGTTGGTTTAGTGATACTGCCATTGACTGGATGTGGTTAGGAAGGTTGGGTTGTGATACCGCCATTGACTGGATGCCGTTAGGAAGGTTGGGTTGTGATACTGCCATTGACTGGACGCGGTTAGGAAGGTTGGGTTGTGATACCGCCATTGACTGGATGCCGTTAGGAAGGTTGGGTTGTGATACCGCCATTGACTGGATGCCGTTAGGAAGGTTGGGTTGTGATACCGCCATTGACTGGAGCCGCTAGGAAGGTTGGGTTGTGATAACGCCATTGACTGGACGCGGTTAGGAAGGTTGGTTTGTGATACCGCCATTGACTGGATGCCGTTAGGACGGTTGGGTTGTGATACCGCCATTGACTGGATGCCGTTAGGAAGGTTGAGTTGTGATACTGCCATTGACTGGATGCGGTTAGGAAGGTTGAGTTGTGATACTGCCATTGACTGGATGCCGTTAGGAAGGTTGAGTTGTGATACTGCCATTGACTGGATGCCGTTAGGAAGGTTGAGTTGTGATACCGCCATTGACTGGATGCCGTTAGGAAGGTTGAGTTGTGATACTGCCATTGACTGGATGCGGTTAGGAAGGTTGGGTTGTGATAATGCCATTGACTGGATGTGGTTAGGAAGGTCGGGTTGTGATACCGCCATTGACTAGATGCTGTTAGGAAGGTTGGTGTAGTGATACTGCCATTGACTTAATGTGGTTAGGAAGGTCGGGTTGTGATAACGCCATTGACTGTAATGGATGATTAGGTACAACGGTTTCAAGGACTTCTCCCAGTATCCATGGTAATACTGAACAAAATAATATTCATAGAAGGTGTCAAATGCCTCCTTTAGAGCGTCAACATTAGTAGACAATACCAACAAAGGGGGAAAACTCCCCCTTTGGCAATTTCCTAATCTGGAGTGGAGATTTATATGGCCCTGAGGAAATCATCGGGCTCCAAACTCCTCCTGGCTAAAGAAAGGGGAAAAAGGGCTATATCAGGAGAAGAATCCAGAGAGAAAATGGTCTCTTAGAGGTAAATTCAGAGAAAAAACAGAAGCAAAGGGCAAAGATTGTGATGGAACATCAGGGAACAAAATGGGCTGCAAGACATCATCAGCTCATAAAACCTCATTTATATATGCTTCAAACAGGAACCGATAGCACATGAAAACGTTCTGCCACATCTTGGATTGAGACGCTCTGAAATCCTCCTGTGAACAGACCACCATCTTCAAAAGGACTATTTCTAAGTGTTGTATCCAGCCCTTTCCATGAGCTCATGTTATTCACACAATGAAGAAGAAGCTTACGTTTGACATCCTTCATGCCTCGCAGAATTCTTAAGTCCTGCTGCCATCCTTTACACTGAGCAGCACTCGCAGAAAAACCCTTTGGTCACCACAGACATGAAAGTGCCAGACAACCCATGCGGCGATGATGCTCAGCAGTAGTCTATACGCTGATGAAGAGTCTATAAAATACTTCTAATTTTAATCGTTGGGGACTGGACTGGTCCATCACTAAGGACGTGTGATCTTTGGACTTTACACAAAAATTCCATGACTCGTTATCCTGGAGTGAGAAAGGTCACATCCCTGGAGGAGAAACATGTTTGTCAGATGCAGGGTGCCCATGGCATCGTGTGCTAGTTCATACCACCAGGTAATACCATAGATGCTATTCATGGTAGATGATAAAGGAATTGAAGACCAGTGAGGGACAGTGAAAGGGCATTGGAGTCAGAGCAATCCATACATATATTGCCATTTTGGGAGCAGGATTGAAGGTGGAAAGCCGGGTGTTGGTGATTTGTGTTTTTTTCTATAGTGTAAACCGAATACCTAATGGTGGGCTTTAGATTGGAGGTGTTGGGTCTCTGCAGCTCTTGAATTTAGAATGGAGATAAACCAGCACGTCTCAGCAGTGGTGCAGTGCTCAAGTCAGGAGCCACAGGAGTGGCCGCCTACCTTGCCTGGCAACCGAGGCTAGGCTGCCAACCCAGAAGCCTGAGATGGCCTGCCCTGACGCCAGCAGCAATCAGCGTGGTGTGGCTTGTAAAGAAAAGTCTAATGGTTGTCAGGTAGATGTATGGAAAGTAGAGAAGTAGGTCTATGAAAAGAAACTCCCGTCACTTCACCAAAGCTTCAGGTTAAATATGATATGGCTTTCTATTTACATATTTCTCTGACATCTTACCGCCTTTGAGGCCTGGCAAATCTGTCTATTGTGTCTCTTCCGATTTTTCCAAACCCATGACCCAGGCCAGCCTGATGTGTCAGTTCCCAACCTTGGGCTGGACCTGAAAGCTCTTGAACATGTGATACACCCCCCAGACACACCATGAGGTTGACATTGTGATACACCCCCAGACCCACCATGAGGTGGACATTGTGATACACCCCCAGACCCACCATGAGGTGGACTTTGTGATACACCCCCAGACCCACCATGAGGTGGACATTGTGATACAGACCCACCATGAGGTTGACATTGTGATACAACCCCAGACCCACCATGAGGTGGACATTGTGATACAGACCCACCATGAGGTGGAAATTGTGATACAGATCCACCATGAGGTGGACATTGTGATACACCCCAGACCCACCATGAGGTGGACATTGTGATACACCCCCAGACCCACCATGAGGTGGACATTGTGATACACCCTCAGACCTACCTTGAGGTGGACATTGTGATACACCCTCAGACCTACCATGAGGTGGACATTGTGATACAGACCCACCATGAGGTGGACATTGTGATACAGACCCACCATGAGGTGGACATTGTGATACAGACCCACCATGAGGTGGACATTGTGATACACCCCCAGACCCACCATGAGGTGGACATTGTGATACACCCCCAGACCCACCATGAGGTGGATATTGTGATACACCCTCAGACCCACCATGAGGTGGACATTGTGATACAGACCCACCATGAGGTGGACATTGTGATACACCTCCAGACCCACCATGAGGTGGACATTGTGATACACCCTCAGACCTACCATGAGGTGGACATTGTGATACAGACCCACAATGAGGTGGAAATTGTGATACAGACCCACCATGAGGTGGACATTGTGATACACCCCAGACCCACCATGAGGTGGACATTGCGATACACCCCCAGACCCACAATGAGGTGGACATTGTGATACAGACCCACCATGAGGTGGAAATTGTGATACAGACCCACCATGAGGTTGACATTGTGATACAGACCCACCATGAGGTGGACATTGTGATACACCCTCAGACCCACCATTAGGTGGACATTGTGATACACCCTCAGACCCACCATGAGGTGGACATTGTGATACACCCCCAGATCCACCATGAGGTGGACATTGTGATACAGACCCACCATGAGGTTGACATTGTGATAGCCCATGTACCTTATTTTGATGACAAGTTTCTGAAGGGCAAGGACACATTTAAAGCCAGACCTATGGGCCTTTTCAATGCTCGTTTAAATGTTTATTGTGAGCCTCTGGAGTGAAACAAGTTCTGGAAAAATGTGCAAAAGGTTTTCATTTAGTTCTCAACCTCTAATGTGCCATGATCTTTCCCATCAACCTCTCAGGATCATAGGCAGGGCCCCTGGAATCATGCGATTCTGTGGCTGTGCCTTTTCCGCATAAGTATAGATTTGCCGCACTTGCCACATATTCCATCATCATCTTCTGCATGATTGCACGTAAAGGCAGACCTACTAAACTAACATGATCATGCTTTGAGTGAAACCTTAGCAGCAAATGAAAGCCAATGCAAACAAGGGGCGAGCAAAATGTAGCGCGACACTCCCTTAACCTAACTTGTAATTTGCGCTTCCTACGGCTGTTGTCATCACATGGACATTTGTACCTGAAGGTGTACTTTAAGTACGAGTTTCATGTGAGACTGACCCCGCTGTCTCACCTTTGTGCCGTAGCATCCTTCCTTGGACGAGCACGGTGGACATGACAAATGTCAGTTTGCACAAAGTAGCGCTGCTCATTTCCACTCAGGCCTGTGTATACCCAGGTCAAACAGGATGACTTTAGAAGCCATCCCAGAGTCATTGGATGATCATCCAACTACATAAGAAGTCATTTTCACGTCATCAGACATCATCAAGCTCTTAAAGTCATCAGCAGAGTTTAGAAACTTGAGCCTGATGATTTCAGGATGACTTGAAAATGATTATCTGATGACTTCCCAAGGTGTGACTGTTCCAGATGATATGAGGATGACTTGAAACTGAGTACCTGATTCCTTCACAAGATGCATTGCTACTGGTCGTTTTAGGATTGTTTGGCAATGGCTGTTGGATTACTTGACTAGCACCACAGTTTTCAAATTAAAGACTTGTTCGTGATAATTTGAGGATGATTTGTTGATTGCTTCAGGAACATGTACAACATTTTAGTTTATTTATTTATTTTTAGAAACCTTCTCTAGGAAAGTGGGGTAAAATAAAAAAGCAAAAAATGAATGTCACAGTGTGGCATATAATGCAGTATAATTTTCTTTTTCTTGCCATGTAATTTAGTCAACGCTGCCAGCGTTAGGTTTTTACATTATTGCATAATTCCAATGGGTCTAAGAATAACTAATATATGTGGCTGTCATATTAATAATAAGTGTGGCTGTAATATTAAAATAATATAATTCCAAGTGAAACTTTGAAACATCTTTGAGGTTTGTTCGAATTTTGACCTCTACTCATCATTCCGTGATTCTGCGTAAATAACTGAGTCTTACTGTGTCAAAAAAAAAGTGCAACATTTGCCTCTCAAGTGTAAAAATATCTCGTTCTCGTGTAAAGCGCTCTGATGCCAATTGGGTCAAGTTTGCGCTATACACAACTGCAGTTAAATGCTTCACTTTCAAACAAATTGAAATGTCAGCACTGTCTCACCTGCTTCTACGATATTTGGCTCAATTAAGAAAAAAAGCAAATGCTTCTGCAGATGGAGCGCCTATCTGCACAGAGGTTTTAGGTAGCAAGTTTTAAAATTAGGACACTGGTATTGTAATTGCTGCTGCTTTATGCGCGCCAGGTTAAGTATTGCACTGTGCATTTGCTGCAGTCCTTTGTCTGTTTCTTGTATGCAAATGTGTGGCCTTAGCATCGGAACGGAAGTACAGTTGCAGTGTGGTCAGGCGAGGAGAAAGAAGGTGCTGCTGCTTCGGGCAGCGCGTGGATTTGGGGCTGCATTCAAGAGAAAAGGAGAAATCATTGTTCTATTTCGTTCGGTATTTTTGGCGGGGTTGTGGATGGGGAGAGACGGAAAGTAAGGGGTGTGATTTCCCACCTCTGCTCGACCTTTGGGATTCTTTACAGGTGCTGTGCTTTGTTTGAAAGGCGGGAGCCCGCCCTTTAATTGCAGCCCTCGAGCATACTGCTTCTTTTTGGAGAGGTGGATGCAGGAGTCGTCTCTCCACTGTGACCTTTACCAATTGTGACTTTCTTTTTTTTTTTTTTTTAGTTTAGAATGCTTTATTGAGATGAAATACGAAGTAGAACATCAGTATACATTGTACAAGCAGAGGTCAAAAAGTAACATTACTAGGGAAAGGAATAACAAAATTGGAACTATAATAGGAAATATGCAATTAAAACTAATTTGAACCTTCTGAACCTATACTTAGACAAGTGCGATTTAGTATTTGAGAAGGAGGGGAGAGGGAAAGAAAGAAGGAAGAAAAGAAAGGAGGGGGAGAAAGGAGAGATAAGGGGAATGATAAGTGGCAGCAAGATAAAAATGTAGAGATAACGATAAGAAAGAAAAAGAAAGTATTAGCAAAAGAAAAAACAAAAAGGGTCATGGCAAAATACATACAAGATAAATCACACGGGTAACCTGGAAAGAAATGTGGTAAGTGGTAACTAAAGCAAGTCCTTTTTGATCAGTAGGGATGTGGAGGTGGCATATGCACGATCTAGTCTGTGATGATGACATAACAGGTTCCACCAAGCTTGATACGAGATTTTGGTAGTGTCCTTCCAATTGGAGGTGATAATCTGAAAAGTAATAGCTATAAACAAATCGATAAATTTACCCACACTTCCCTGGGCATTCCAGATGGCAGAGGAACTGCCCAGAAAAACGTGTACAATATCAAAGGGAACACTAGTAGATAAAATGTCATTCAACTTCTTCCAAATAAGTAACCAAAAATTCTTGACCAAAGGGCAGAGAAAAAACATATGGAGTAAGTCACTATTACCATGGGAGCAAGACCAGCACTGCGAATCATCCATTAATCTGAACTTTTGGAGATCTGTGGGGGTAAGGAAGAGCCTATTATAAAAATAGTAAAGGGTCTGCGTAGTGCTCGCAGATCGTGAAGAGGTATGAATTTTTGTCCAAATGGAGCCCCAGGTTTGAAGCGAGAATTCATGTGCCAGATCTTGTTCCCAAAGGAGTTCAATACTGGATTTGGTTCAAGGAACAGAGGGATGAGATAATATCTTATATATATGAGAGGCTTTGAGCTGAGTTGAAAAATCTAGTGAGAGGGTGGATGTCTGATTGTAAGAAGCTAAGGAAGAGTTTTGGGATTGGAAGTGAATAATAGATGATCTAAGGTGAGGATACTGGGGAGCATGTAAAGGAGATATATCGTATTTATCTTGGATCTCCGTAAAATCCATAAGAGACCCATTGATCAACAAGTGATCCAATACGATAATGCCTTTATCAATTCATTCTTTCCAAAAGAGAGCTCTGTTTTTAATCTTTAAGTGTTTGTTATACCAGACAGGGGTAAGCATAAAGTTATCGGAGCGAGAGGAGTGAGCTTTAAACAAAGAAGTAGCAACTGCCGCTGAGTGTGAGAAAATGGGCGATGAGAAACGTCTAGGGGGCTGGGATAGTCGGGTGGCCACAGCAAGGGAGAACGGTGCGTATTGGGATTGCTCCAAAGAACTCCAGGCCGTTAAAGGTGTATGTGAGGAGTCAGATACAAAAGTCCAAACTTGTTTCAGGGTAAATGCAGAATGATAGCGCCTAATGTTAAGAAAATTAACCCCTCCAAGTTCCTTGGGTTGCTGAAGTCGGGTAAGTGAGATCCTAGTTTTACGGTTATTCCATAAAAATTTGGTCAGGGAGCGATTAATGGTATTAAAAAAGGAGAGTGGGAGAGTGACTGGAAGCATAGAAAGAGAAAAATTGATGATCGGGAGTAGCATCATTTTAATTGTAGCAAGTCTGCCCCACCAGGACAAGAATAGTGGAGACCAACTATCTATGAGAGCAGAGAGTTTTTTAAGTATGTCAGTAAGATTAATTTTAATAGTTTCTTTTATACTATTGGTGTAAAAGATGCCTAAGCATTTAATGCTCTTGGGGTTCCACTTAAACCCTGTATCTTGAAACATATGAGAAAAGCAATGTTTGTTCAGTGGCATCACCTCAGACTTGTCAAGATTAAGTTTATAACCAGAGACTAGAGAATATTCCTTTAGCAAGGAGAAAAATGTAGGCAAAGAGGTATTGGGGTTAGAGAGGTACAATAAAATGTAATCCGCATAAGCAGTAAACTTAATCTCTGTGTGTTTAAATTGAAAACCTGTGTAGTGTGAGGAGCGATTCATTTTTTCAAAAAAAGGTTCTAGGGCGAGAATAAATAAAAGAGGGGATAAGGGGCATCCTTGTCTAGTTCCTCTGTGAAGTGGAAAGTATTTGGATTGACAACCGTTAACCCAAATGGAAGTAGAGGGTGCGGAATATAGGAGCTGGATGTATCTGAGAATGGGAGGGCTGAACCCGTGCCATTTCAAAGCTCCAAAGATAAAATCCCAATTTACTCTGTTGAATGCTTTTTCAGCATCCAACGCAATTGCAGCAATCGGTGAGTTCATCTTGGAGGCTAAATGAATGATATTGAGAAGAGTCCGAGAATTATCTGTAATGGACCGACCTTTAACAAACCCTGATTGATATATATTAATTAGGTCCGGGATTATCAAATTAATACGAAGGGCTAATAGTTTGGCAAAAATCTTACAGTCAGTATTAATTAAGGAGATGGGTCTATAATTTTTACACAAAGAGGGATCTTTATCTTTTTTAGGATCAGACACAGCATCGTTTGAGTAAAGGAACCCTGTGACGCACCGGAGGCTAAGAAATGATTTATGAGGGTTAATAACTGAGGGACTAGGAATTGTTTGAAATGAAGATAAAAACATACAGTAAAACCATCTGGACCGGGTGTTTTGTCCTTGGGAAGGTGAATAATAGCATTAATGATTTCTTGTTCTAAAATAGGGCTATCCAGAGATGTGAGGTCCACGTGATTATCAGAGGATTTGGGAATGGTTTGAAAGAAAGAATCAATTTGATCAGTAGTAGGAATTAACTCAGGAGTGTAGAGAGAGGTATAGTATTCGGTAAAACATTCAAGGATTTTAGTATCTGTAATATGTCGAACTCCTTTGCTATCTGTAATGGCAACGATCTTGGATTTTAGTTTTTTAATTTTGAGGTAGTTGGCTAGGGATTTACCAGCTTTGTTCCGGCCACCGTACATTTTTGCATTGAATTTAAGAAGATTATTGCAGGCATTATCCCAGGATTGTTTGTTATATTGCATTTTAGCCTTAACAAGATTAGACAAAATATCCGGACAGTTCGTGGTAAAGTAAGCATGCTCTAGGGCTTTAATTTGTTTTAAAATTAGTGTAGCCGCCGTAAGTGCCTTCTTTTTTTTCCGGGAGACAAAATCTATTATAAATCCTCTAGCCGTAGCTTTAAAAGCATCCCAGATAAGGTGGAATTGTGAGACAGAGGAAAGATTATTATTAAAAAACTCCTGCATAAACTGTGTGAATTGCTCAACAAATTGAGTGTCCAACAAAAGGGCATTGTTAAAACGCCATCTGCGTGAGGTAGGTGGACGTGAGGGATACTCCATATCTAATATGATAGGGGCGTGATCAAAAATGAGAATGGAGCCAATCTCAGTATTCGTCATAAATTGAAGAGATGATTGGGTAAGAAAAATGTAGTCAATTCGGGAATGGGATCTATGAACAGGAGAAAAAAAGGAAAATTCCAGGACATTAGGATGGGAGATTCTCCACACGTCCACCAACCCTCTAGCTGTAACCACTTTGTGAAAAATCTTCTGCATAGTATTAGGGATATATTTGGTTTGGGATTTACGATCTAAAAAAGGGTCCATAAGTTGATTGCAATCACTACCTAAAATCAGGTTTTCAGAGGCATCAGAAGAAAGGAGAGCGGAAAAGTCATTCCAAAATACTAAATCAATACCATTGGGACCGTATACGTTACAAATAGAGAATGGAGTATCATTAACTTTAACATTTAGTAAAAGCCATCTACCTTTGATATCTTTGACCTCATTTTGCAAACAAACTGTTAATGATTTATGAAACAAAATTACATTTTTGTTATTGACTGCTGGGGATCAGAAAACATCTCCAACCCATAGTTTACGTAAAGAAGACAAATCCTGTTCTTTGAGATGCGTTTCTTGCAATAACGCTACCTGGCATTTCAATTTGGCAAGGTGGGATAAAATAAGTTGTTTTTTAATTGGGTTACGAATCCCCTTAACATTCCAAGAAATAATGTGCAAACCACTCATCGAAAAATCGTATTGCAGATTAAACATTTAAAAATATTAAACTTAAAAAAATATAATAAGTGAAATGCAAAAGACTAAGTATCATTAAACAGTGTAAATCCTGAGTGGAAATAAAACTGAAAAAGAGAAGAGCAAATGTAGGCCAAAAACTAATGAAAAATAGAAATTGGGAGATAGGAGTGAGAGAAGAAGAAGAAGACAAATGTAGCAAAGTAAACATACCAGGAAGAGAATGATGAGAAACCACATACATGAGGACGTAGTGGCAAAGAAAAGCTGCAGCGAAGAATAAGATATGGAAGAAAAGAAGAAAGGACAGAACAGGAGGGGGTGAGGGGGTAGGGGAGAGAGGCAAGAGGAGAACACCATCTCCCATGAGATATAACAAAAGAAGAGATGACAAAAAGCCAACGGGCTTTAGTCATATTGATCACAAACAGTAAGAACAATAATGTGGAGGGGGGGGCGAAGGAGACAGAGGCCACCCACAAGAGGGACACCGAGGAGAACAAAGTTAATGACAACGGAGGGTTAGAGAAACTGTAATAAAAAAAGTAAACATAAGCAACATAATGGAAGAGAACTTACCAGACAATGGGGAAAACAACGCAACGGGGTGAGGCAAACACAACACAACGTGTGGACAGTGCGAATAAAGACATCATCAGCGTCGAACAAGATACGGAGGGGGAACCTGTGGGATAAAAGAGAGAACATGTAAGACAACAATTAAGTTTTGCTCAGTTCCATAGTTTCTCCTTTGTGGATATGGATAAAGTTTCGAAGCTCTGCAGGATCCTCGAAAGTAAAAGATCTGTCCTTGTAAGTTACTTTGAAGAAGCATGGGTGAATAAGGCCGTAGCGAGCGTTCATGGATCTCAGCGTAGGTCTGAGGTCGAGGTGCGGCGATTAGCAGTTGGCTTGGAGACATCTTGACTGAAGAAGATTTTATGTCCAGACCAAAACATCTGTTTGTGTTGTTTAGCCACAGTGAGGATCGCCATAAGGTTGGAGTACAGCAGGAAATATGCGATGATTCCCCGCGGTTTATTTGAGGAAGATGCATTCTGAGGGCCAATTCTCTGTGCCCTTTGAATATTGAAGTCCGCAAATTTTGGCAGGCCAACAATCTGTGGAATGTAGGTCTTCAAGAAGGCGATTATGTCTGAGCCTTCAGAACCTTCCGGAATTCCGTAAACTCGTAGGTTGTTGCGCCTGTTTCGGTTTTCTAAATCTTCTGTAGATTTCTTCAGTTGCGCAACCTCGCGAGAAAGAAAGTCAACTTTAGCAACAACATCATGAGCATCACTAATTTTTTGCTCAACGTCCGAAAGCCTTGAGTCAAAACCCGACCATTTTTCTTCAAAACGTTAAAGTGTTGCAGTGGTTTCAGACATAAAAGGTCGAATGTTGCGCAATTCGTCCATAATGTCTTCTAACGTCAGAGGAAGAGACGTTTTTGTTGGCGATGGCGGGTCTTTTTTAATACGTTTGTTGGCAATGCTGACCGAGTCTTTGCGACCATTAGTGGTGGAGCCAGCAGCCCCCTGGGGCTTATTTGGGTATGTGTGATCCATATATGCGAAGAGAAAGTTACGCCAGCAAAAGACCCACAGAAGACCTCTAAAGTTGCGCAAACTGCAATATGGTAGGACGCTAAATGAGCAAAACAGCTGGAAACTTAGTTGAACAAATTGGCCAGAGTAGTCCTACTTCGAAATGAGGAGAAGGCATAGGCACCTGACGAGGTAAATAGTTGCCTGTTGTAAATATCATCTCTAATTAGAGAAAAATAGATAAAGTTGCGGCAAAAGAGTCAATAAGGGTAGAAAGTATCAGCCACAAGGGAATCAAAATTGCGCCGTAACCCATGAAAAATGAGGGAGGCAAGCACACAAAATGGCGGCTGAAATGTGAGGCGTCATGGAGGCACAGGGTAATGAAGAGAAAAGTGTTCAAAAAGACCATTTTGATCTAGAAAAAAAACCTGCCCCAGCCTCCACACAACTTGCAACAGAGAAATCCATAATTAAGATGCCTCTCCACTAATGAGGAAAAGCCCTTCAGCTCCTACCGATCCTCGGTGTCACGGAGCTCCTCTAGAGGGCGGCCATCTTGGATCGCCACCGCGCGCCCTCTCCGACTTTCTTTTTTTTAAACGTGTGAATGGGACCCAAATACCCTTGGCTTTGCATGATTGTGGGGTTTTTGAAACCCTGCATGGACCGATTGAGGCACTTGCATGGTGGGGTAGAGGTGGACGAACCAAAAATTTAAAAGGGGGAGCCGAGCTGGAGCTGAGCCAAGAGATGACCTGGCTCTTAAAACCCACGTACGAGTCTAGCTTGGGAAATATTGTATATGTAAATCATGCTAGAATATGAAGTCTTGAAAATAAAAATACTATATTTCTTTAACATGCGAAAGTGTTTCATATTAGAACATCAGATGATATCACTGTATTTAAAAGTATTTATTGCAAGTGACTTGATCCGAGAAACATTCCTGCCTCCTCCCTGTTAACAATGTTGCTGAACTAAGAAGCAACTACATTGTCATGTAAACTCTGTGCCCTAGATTATTATTAGAGTAAATCAAACACAAGGTTTTCTTTGCACATCCTGCACTCGGGTATTTGAAGATGGCATCTCTCTCTCACGCGTGAATGAACAAAAAGGAGAAAAAAAGTATTTGTCTACGCTCACTCAATTTGGTCTAGGTGGGAAGCCAGGTTTGATCCCGGTTTCATAGAGCTATCTAGCCACAAGATGGGAATCTCTTTTTCCCATCAAAAGTAATGCCCCGTCTTTAATTGTTGCTATATGTGTTTAGAGTGTAGATGACAGTCAGAAACCGCCTTTTGTTCTGCAGTGTTATAGAGCACAAAGCAAACTGTACCCAATAACATAAAGGAACTTAAAAAAAAACAACACAGACTACGTTACATCTTTTTTTTTTCTCAGCACAGGGACATTTGACCAGATTTAGAGGATTTGAGCAAAGGCTGAGATTTGAACCTGGTTCCCAGGGACAGAGCTTCAATTGGTTCAGCAGTGGCACTAGGGCACGTAGGCCTGAGTGTCCCCCTGAACCATGATTATTTCTGTATTTGACAATTCAAACAGTAGCTATGGGTGCAGGGGGCCACCTCCTTCCTTGCACTAGGACCCGTGACACATTGGCTATGTCACTGCTGGTTCCCCATGTGCCAGGGTTGGCATTCCTAACCACTAGACAACCTCTCCACTTGTGAAAGTTCGGCTCATTTCGGATTCAGGCTTCCAAGAGCACTTTGCCTCGAGGCGTCAGTGGCTTCCCACCACTATTAAGTGTGGGGATGCGCTCACCTTTCAACACAAATGTGGCAGGCTCCATTGAATTTAATGCTTCATAAATGTAAAAGTGTTTGGGAGCCTATCTGAATGCAGTTGAATGTGGGATTTCATTTTGAAAGAGGTGGCAGTGGGAATTTATGTTTTAAAGCATGATCTTATTATGTGACTGTTTAGAAGTGTCAGTGTGGGTCTCCACCAAAACTTAATCCCGATTGGGTGACTGACACTTTATTATCTCTTATCAGGAATGCCTATTGTGATGCCACGAAAACTTCCTTTGATGGCAGGAAGCCCTAACACGATGAAAGAATCTCTTATGTGTGTCTTGGACAGCAAAGCTGTACATTAGGTGAGGCAGGCCCAGGAACGATAGCCGTCATCACTAGACTTGACCTATTTTATCACTGTATACATTATGAAGCAGAGGTATAGACTTTCTCGCTCTCCCTCACTATCTGCTTTTCTTACACCCCTTCTCACCTCATTCCTTTCCTGCTCTCCATTCATGCTCTACCCACTTCTTTCTCTCCACTCTTGCTCGCTACTAACTGCTTTTCACTTCTATCTTTTTCTTCCACTTTCCTTTCTGTCCCCTTCTACACTCTTCCTCTCTAGGTACACTTTTCTTCCCTTCCACTTTCCCCTCTTTCCACTTTTTATTCTCATCATGTTTCTTTGTTGCACTCCAATCTCTGCTTTCCCCAGTTCTCTTCATTCTTCTTATACCTTGTCTGTCTTTGGATCCCTCCCCGATCTCTCCTTCTTCCTCACTCTCCCTTTTATCTGTTCTTTCTTCTTACACCTATCTTTCATGACTTCCACCTCTTCCTGCTTCCTTCCTTCCTTCCTTCTCCACTGTTCTTCCCTACTCCTCCACCTGAGAAAGTGTTTTCACATTGTAATCAAGGCCTGGTACAATGTGGGAATGTTTTTTTAGGTGTCGCCTACACGCGCAAGGGCTATGCTGGCAGACATATTGTTAACTGTTCAGTGGGCATACAATCTACCCACAGCACGCCATTGGTTGTTTTCATTGTTATTCTCATTTGCAATCTTTTGATTGCAAAGTCCCTCGAGGCTTCCTTTCCTTTCTTGTGTTGGCTCCTTTCTGGAACATGGGCCACATACATGTGCTCTTCCTCATGTTTGTTCTTCCTTGTCTTTTTGCAGTGCACAATTAAAAAACAAATTATAAACGTTTCAGTATTATTCCTGGACGTGCAATGTGCTTTCCTACTTTTAACACAGGCACACAGCTTCTTATTTATGTTGCTTTTATCCTATCTGTCTCTATTGATGCTTTAGTTACTTATACTGTACTGCTCTACTCCACACAATGCCACACTGCAGTGCTCTATCCCACTCCACGCGACCCCACTGTGCTCCCTGCTTAGAGTGACTTTAAGTCACTTCACACTGCGGCAATCTGTGCCACTCTACTGTATGCCACTTTACACCACTCCAATCTAAGCCAGTTCAATCTAAGCCACTATCCTATATGCCACACTGTAACTTTTAACCATGCTGACCAGCAGCCATGCTGTTGTACAGCATGGCTGAAATATATTGGTAAAACCAATAGATATCACGTATGTGAGAACTATTGGCTTTGCCAATGTGTCTACATTTTGTGCAGTACTACTATCAATCCACACAACTCCACTCTACGTCACTTCACTCTACACCACTCCACACAATGCCACACAGCAGTACTCTATGCCACTCTACTCATCGTCACTCTACTCCACTCTCCTCTATGGCACTCTGCTCCACTGTATGCCACTTTACGCTACTCCACTCTAAGCCAGTTCAGTCTAAATCACTCTCCTATATGCCACGCACTAACTTTTAACCATGCTGACCTGCTGCCACGCTACTGTACAGCATGACTGAAATACATTGGCAAAACCAATAGCTTTCACGTTTGCGAGAGCTTTTGACTTTACCAATGCTTCTAAGTTTTGTGCAGTACACTCTACACACTCACTACCTACACTATCACATTTATTCTAAAAACGGTACTTCTGCTGTTTACCTGGGCTTTACCCTTCTTATGGGCTGTCCACTCACCACATGCAGGCTTGACGCTCCATATATGTTCTCCACTCTCCACTTACACACTCTACATTCTGAACATTCATTCACCACTGTGTAAATTCACCCTCTGTCCTACACAACTGCTTTTCACCCCCACATGCACTTTACATACAGTCTCCACAAATTCTCTCCACTATCCACATACTCTTAAATTTTTTCTCCATGATCATCACCACTGTACCCACACTGTTAACATGTACATCACTTTCCAGTGAACTTCCACTGTTTACCGTGTACATCACTTCCCACCCGGGTGTATTCTCTACACTCCACTTTTGTACCCCATCCTGTACTTGTAGTCTACACCCTGTTCATCTGCTCTTAAGCCTGCACATTTTTCTTTATCCATCATTTGCTCTCTCCATACTGTGCAGGATCTCAGTATCCTCTATCCACATCTGCTTTCCACCCTGTATATTTGGTACCCTTCTGCAGATGCATTCCCCTGATATATTCTCTAAACCACCCAGATTCAGTCAACTTTCCACCCTGTACTCCAACTCCACAAATGCCCTCTGCACCCATCAATTTCAACCCTATACCTTCACTTTCCGTGGACCACTTTATATCCATTCTCAACACCACTTCACCACATCTACGGTGCAGACTGTATATCCTTTCTCTCACCATGAACATCAGCACTCCATGGTACACATCCACTCTCCATTTTTGCTGTCACACTGTGCATTTACTATTCATTCTGTTCATCCTCTTTCCCTTGTCTCCACTGCACATATACTCTCCCCCATCTAGATGCACTGTCCACCCATGCCCTCCACTACGTACATCTGCTTTCCCCTCGAGATCCTTCCTCTATTCTACACACTCCATGTGCTTCTTCAACCTCCATGTGCACTCTCCACACAACAGAGCAAACCATCAATAATGCAGCAAGTGCAGTGGCAATGGTGTCCAGACGGGGTGAGGGGCATCTGCACCCTAAACATGACACTGTTTCACTGCCTAAACAGGGCAGCAGGACTTTTCCGTTTCTGCATTGAGAGCCATGGTATTCTAGCACAAGCTTTGTCTGTTGCGAGACATTTTGTTAGCTTACAGTAGGCTTAGAGCCCACCCATTGCTTACCCTGCTTGCCTTCATTATCCCTCTTATTTATTTTCTTATGAGTCGGCTTCTGTAGGCTTTCTTTAAACTTTTTGTGTTTGTTCCTACCCTGGAGCATGGGCGTGTTACTCACGTTTCAGACACTACTTTTTTTTGTTTTGTTGAAGCACCCTGAGAGTACCCGTGCTTTCCAGCTGTCTCTCTTTTGTACGTCTCTCCCTGCCGTATTCCTCTTTTTCACCTTCTCTCAGTTGCCGTTGTTGGCTCCTCCTCACCCACCTTCCCTTGCTGTTCTTGCTCCCCACCACCCCTTTGTTCATGTACTTCCCCATTCACTCCCTCCATTGTCCATTTGCTACCCAGAGCTGATTCCCCAACTTGAGTTGTCAGCTTATGGCCCCATCTCCTCCTTGCTTCTCTAGCCACGTCTGTCTACCCTCCGGGTGGGAGGGGCAGGGACAGCAAACTGACAATGGAGAGTGCGCGAAAGGGACTGTGGCTGCAAGCTGTTAGCGGAGTGTGGATGGAAGGGGGTGGATAAGCAAGCTGACAATGGGGGATGGGCATGTGGTCCGGGAGAAGCACTCTAGAACTGCTAGCCCACCCTCCGATGTCCCGGCGGTTCTCCATTGAGATTGTAAGCGTGCTTCCCCAACCCTCCTGTCCACCTTCCATTGTCAGTGCTGCACCAGCCCCTCCCTCCCGCCTTTGTTGTCCGCTTACTGCCCTAACCCCTCCCACCCACCCTTTGTTGCCCGCTTAATGCCTGAGCCCTTCCTGCCCACCATCAGTTTTTAGCTTGCTTCCCCAGAAACTCCTGTCCACCCTCTGATTTTTAGCTTGCTTCCCTATATCTATGGTCAGCTTGCTGCCCCAGCCTCTCTGGCCCACTCTCCATTTTCAGCTTGCCACTCCATCACTCTCTGCCCAAACTTAATTGTCGTTTGCTGCTCCTTACCCTTCTGCCCACACTCTGTTGTCCGTTTGCCTCTCAGCTGCTCCTGCCCACCCTCCATTGCCCGTGTGCTTCCAGAGCCCCTGCTGCCCGCCACATGTTGTTCACGTGCTTCTCAATTCTCTCGCATGTCCTCTTCCCCACCAGCATCCTTCTTGAGTGCGCTCCCTCCCTCCATGTTGCCTCGTCCCTTACACACTCCACCAATTATTTTTTGAAATTCTATAAAAAGCACATTAGTGCTGGCCACGTCACAGCTCTTTTTAAAGAGGCTAAAAATAGTTGCCAAAGCAATATCGCTCATTGGCGAGACCTATTGGCTTTGCCAATGCTTGTTTATGAAGTAAAGCACTGGCTGGATATTTGTGTTATTAAGAAGAATTGTTGAGTAATGAGTGTCTGACCCTCTGCACCTTTCTATCCTCTACATCCTCTGTCTGCTCTTTGTCCGCTCAACACTTGCTCTCTACCTTGCACACCCTCTCCGAGCCCTCTCTATATAATGTCCAAGTTCGCCTCCACTTTCAACCATGTACATATGATCTCCATTTCCACTCTCTGCACTCTATCCTCTCAATGCATTACATCCGCTTGTTACCCTCTACATTCTCTTAGTGTACTCTATGGGCCAGATGTATCAAAAGGTTTTGCCCATTCTGTGTCTATGGGGAAATGTGTTGATACATATGGCCCTATATCTGCCATCTACTTTTCACTCCACAAAAAGTCTTTGCCTGCTACATCCACTCCCCACCCAACACATTCCTGCACATCCGCTCTTCACCATGAAAATCTGCTCTCCATCCTGGACATGCGTCCTCTATACTAAACATGTGCTATCTGCTATATTTAGGTCTCGCCTACGCAGCGCGCATGCGCTGCTTAGGAAAAAGACCTTTTGAAATCGATTCAGTTTTTGCCCTAAAAATGTGCACGCGTTGCATTGCTTTCAATGGCAACGCGTGCACGTTTGGCGATTCCTTTGCGGGAGCGAGCTTTGACACCATATGTTTGTAATTAACTTGCAAACATATGGTGCCCCTGCTCGCTCCCGCAAGGGAAACAGGCGCAGGCCCCCTCCTCCCTCCCCTCCCCCTGCTGCCTCTCGTCAATTTGTCTCTTCGTGCTTGGTGAGTGGTGTCACAGAATGTTACATGTGGTGTTACAGAGGTAGGTTGTCACTGGAGGTTTTTCGTAATTTACCTGACATCACCACTGTTTGGTCTCTGACGTCAAAGGTGTGCTGATACAAAGTGATACGGTTGGTAGGTGTAGGGTGCGTGACGTGTAAGGTAGATTCGTTTGGTCGGAAATCTGCTATGAGTGACAGTCAAACTCGGGCATCTTAATAAAATCACTGTTTACCTTCCGTGATGACCCTGCGAATGCGCAGCCTCGACTCTCCCAGCTTTATCGTATGCCCCACGAAGTTATTCTGGTGTCAGCTAGAAGCCCCCAGAGCCCAAGGGCCCGCCAGAAAATCCAACGCCGACTGCAGCAGCGACATTATGGGGGCGCTGTGCGGGATTCGGTTACCCTAGATTCTTCGGCGGAGGTGTTCAACGCTTCACGGTCACCATAGTCCGCGCGCCAGTTCCGCCCTCCTCGCTATCTCCGGCCGCCAT